>JBBPLO010000551.1:0-13959 GCA_038089835.1 Retiboletus flavoniger | reverse complement strand
ATTTCCATCCTTGCTCGTTCGATCTCTGCAACAAGCTGCCTCCGG
The DNA here is from genome assembly GCA_038089835.1 of Retiboletus flavoniger. Classification (NCBI taxonomy): domain Eukaryota; kingdom Fungi; phylum Basidiomycota; class Agaricomycetes; order Boletales; family Boletaceae; genus Retiboletus; species Retiboletus flavoniger. The sequence continues at coordinate 13,914 of JBBPLO010000551.1, read as the reverse complement.
CGCTCTTGAGCGCGCTCAAGGATCGCCTGCTTGTCGGGTGCGCCTTTAGAGGTAGAAATCGCGCTGGGAGTAGATCGTCTCGATGCGGACAGCGTGGCAGAAGCGACGCTAGCATCGGCGCGCGCCTTTCCTTTCTCTACCGCGGTGACACGAGGGGACTGGGAGGGTTCTGTCGGGGAAGGGGACAACACCCGATTTTCAGGTCGTGTGTGATGATCCTTCTCGATGGGTTGGTGGGTGGGAGGGCCTACAAACAAGGTTTGTTAGTGCAACCTCGTGTGACTAAGGGGATGCAAATGCGTACCACGAACAAAGTCTCTATGGACTATCGCACTTGTTGGTGCATCAGGAAAAGCTTCAGAAAGCGGTGTAAGTGGCTCCGCGAGGGAGCTCAACGAAGTGCGCGGAGAGTGTGAGAGCACAGGTGGGGTGGAGGATATGTCTAGCACTTGTGGTATATCGCCCAGGATGAGCGTGGATGTTGGGGAAGTTGGCAACTGCAACTGAGGTGCTAATCCAGCCTGCTGGGATATGGCTAACAGGGCGGGATCTATTGCTTCGTCTCGTATTGCATGTGGTGCTGTCAAAGTGTCGCACTCCATCGGGACAAGTATGTCCGGCACGGGGCTAGAGGGCGACGAGTCCAAGGATGCTGATAGATGAGTACCCCGATCCGACTCTGGAATAGGTGCATTTATTTCAAGAGGTGCGAACTGTTGGAGTTGGGACAGCCATTCTTCGAATGCTGAATAATCACAGGGAACCGCCGATCCACCTTCCTCAGCCGCGTCCTCCGAATCCACAGACATCCTATCCTTAGAACCAGGAGTCGGAGAACTAATCATGTTTGGTGTTTCTGACGCGCCTAGGTGATGACCCAGGCTGTTAGTTAGCACCTTGGTCGCGGCACCTTCCAGGGTCAGACCAGTATACGACAAAGATTCGTGAACGTTGGCTTGCGTCGAACTGGTCTGTCCAATCTGTGTCTCCACAGATGCACTTCTGGATGATGGACATTTTTGAACCCTAGTCCGTCCTTCGTAGGGTTTTCCTCCACTCTTTGCAGTTTTAATAGCAGCCCTTTTCGTGGCATTTTGCACGAGTTCTAGCAACTGGGTTACGAGTTGTTTTGCCCTGTCTTGCGCCCAAGTATCGCGATACTCCCTGGGACCTTCACCAGCCGCGAACGGGAAAGGAATATCCCAATCAGCCGCCCCAGCAGGTACGTGTTTGAGCTTTCGACGTTTTAGGGGTGGGGGAGCGGGGGTTGCTGAGCTACCAGGAGCGGAAGGGGGGGTTACAGAGGCAGGAGATTGTGCACTAAGGATACCAAGGCCGTAAGGGCGGGCGAAAGGTTGGGGTGAAGGATTTGCAGGGGGAAGGTGTGGTTCATCCCCGAAAAGCTTGATCAAGGACTCAAGCACAGGGAAGATATTCTTTTCTTTCGCGAGAGAGTTCGTGATGTTTGAGCGTAGTACCTCTGAATCGAGTTGATCCAGACGCTGTGGCATCTGGAGTTGACCGCAAGGGTGTTTTCCAATGTGTGGAGTATCCTCGTCATCGTCAAGTACAATCGGATGGGTCGGTGTAGAACCACGAATAGGCGAGTTCGGACGGGATGGTTGGACGGGAGAGGGCTGGGGACCGTGGGTGTATAACTGTGCAGGCTCGACACAACCTACCAGACCCGCAAGACCAAGTAATGAGGACTGCGAGCGCAGGAAATTTGGTGGAGTGGGTTCATTTGGTCCCGGCAAGATGATGGGTGGAGCTGGCGTTAAAGACTTTGCTTTGGGCGTCCTTCGCTTCCTGGTGGGGGCGGAAGAAGGGACAGTGCTAGCGGCAGAGGACGCCCTGGAAGGAACTGAGCGGGTGGATGACCGAGACGCCACTACTGGTGTGTGAACCGAGGTGGGCGTCCCAGAGGCGCTGAGCGGTGCAATGCTCGGGGAATCACGAGTTGAGGTACGGGGAAGTGACAAGCTCGAAGCTGGGAGATCGGCTGGTAGTTCAGCACATGACATATGGGAACCAGGAAGTGCAATGGTCCCCACATTTTTTCTGCCCACTCCCGTACTCGGGATGGCAGTTATGGGGCCTACTTCTTCTCCTGCGATGAGGGTCTCCTCGGATGGTGACCTACCTCTGGCTGGGGATGGAGGAGGCGAGCCAAAGAGGGAATCCTGGTCTTCATCTGAGTATTGGATCATCTGATGAAATGTGAGCTGGGCGGTTGAGTCGAGAAGTGATTGAGACACTTGATAGAGTGTAAATATTATCGCTGAGGATATTGAGTAGACGACAAAGACTTCAATCGATGGTGAGTACGTTAGACAAACAAAGACGCCAAACAAGATTGGCCACGTGATTTGTACTTGACCCGTCGAATGATCGACACATGAGAAACTTTAACCCCAACTTTGCCTTGGATACAGGAATTAGAAACACCGTCTCGCCACTGCTGTGCCAGGTCGAGAAGTGGATAATGATTATCCATCCGACCATTAATTCGCGGCGATAGTTTAGGAAGTAAACCGCAGTCGCATGACCCATTCATCTTCCTTGTTCTACTGATTCTCTTTGTCCACAGGTGGTCTAGACCTTTGACGCTGTCGGTTGTTGTAGTTCCTGTGGGCTTAACAAATGTTCGAGGCCCTTGCCGTTAACTGGAACCAATCCAGTGCCACTATGCTGGCAGTACCCCTGCGACGCACGGCAAGTAGCCATCCTCCTGTGGCATTGTCCAGACCTTTTCATAGATGGTCGATAACGCCGGTCGCTCAAATTGTCCCGACATTCGAACTGTCCGGCTAATCACGAGTCAGGGATGTTTTCGATCTCGCTCGTCAGATAGTGGTCCCGTTGAGTGCGTTCGAGACTATCATTTTTTTGGGACGAGCAATGTTCGCACTGCGCAGCTCTCGAAGGTCTAGACTGGCGACTCTCTCTGATCCGATATCCCATGGATAATATACTCATCCCTTTTCAGCGCATCGAACGTCCTAGACGATATGGCGTACACGCAAACTCTTCAGGCTGTCCTGAATTGTTCAGCCCCGCAGCAAGGATTCCCTTGCCTCATACCTATATATTCGTGTCCGTGGTTGAGAATGACCTATCTATGAATACCGTTTACTTCCCTATGCCATTCCGCAGCATTTCCCTCTTTTACGAACTCGTCCGCTCACTCCGTATCAACTCAGAAGAGGAGTCACCCCTCTCCGTCGAGCTTGACAGAGAACTGGAGGACTTGCGGAAACTTTTGTTGACCTTGGTACGCGCCTCGCGTTCGTCGGCGTCATCCAAAACTGAAATATGTGTCGACTGAACAGCTCATGGCATTCCTCACGTTGGTCGTCTCTCGATCGGACCGGCGCATTACTAACGACTCTGCGGCCATAGCATCCATGAGATTTCGGCATCCAATGCGTTGGGAGCAACAACGCTGGGCCTCCTCGTTTATACTATCAACCTTCACGTCGTTATCAACACCCGTCTTCTTCGAGTAAGCTTCTCGTTCCAGCCTGTTTTCCTTTCACGCCTTCGTGTTCATCGGGATCTAATCCTACCCCTAGAGTAGTCCTACTCTGTCTAGGTTTCTCCATGCCGTTCCACTTTTCGGTATACTATGTATGGCCATCTTCAAACTTGTGACTGTCGTGCGGTCGCCCGCTGTTGCAGCCGCCGTGCTTCTGGCGTGTGCCTTACCGCTACTCATAATCGTCGTCCATCCTATGAGACGATTCGCTGAAATGATATTGACGCGGGATGCGGCACATGTGCTGCCAGGTCCCGCTGATACCCCAGCGGTATTAAGCTAAAGGTGGCTAGTAAATGGTCTCTAAAGCATGCCTAACCGTCGATCCACGTCGAAAATAACCCTTGTTGTAGTATTTATATTTGTACATACATTTCCTCGATGGTAGCTTTATGGGGCATAAATTACCTTGTATCCGTATCTTATATCGCTGTCCATCTCGCGTGAGGTGAGTAGCCTGTTACACCTAGGTATCACATATCCCATTCATCCCACATCCCCTCCACGGCCTTAAAATGTCCTGCAATGGGAGTTGTCGGCGTAAATTCCGTAGTTTCTACAAGTTCGACGATCCGATCACTTAGTCCGTCTTCATCGTCCCTGTGGCCCCGCATCGCGACAAACAATGGCCCGTGCGAGAGTGGTCCTTGGATGAGGAGACGTATATCAACGGCCTCAGTCACTTGCTTGAGCATGCCCGTCTGCGTATCCCTGATTTCGATGAATTCCGATGAGAAAAGGAGAATGTTAGGGGGGCGGTGTACAAAAGAAGTGGCCTTGATCTCCCAGCGGATGAACGCGGAGTCGCGCGTAGGCTGACCGTGTTTGGTGATATAGCAACCCATTGCTGTCAAGCGCACTTGAGTTGGGTTCAGCAAGATCGCGACGGTAGCGTCACTCACTATCGTAGACGACCATGAGCTCTGTGGTGTCGAGCCTGACAAGTCCAAGAGGTTTAGCAGTTTCACATCGAGCTTTGAGGTCCGCTATGGCAGAATTATGGGATGCGCCACCAAAGTCCGGGACAATGGTAACAGCAGGTGACGAGGAACTGGAGGAACTGGAGCAACATGATAAGCAAGCTATAGGCAGGGCAAACTTCGTACCACGTACCTGCTTAGGTTGGCGATGACGATACCTCGTTCCGTACAAATCGCAATTGTCTTAGCCAAAGGCATGACAGCGAATACTTCTTTGGGAACATACAAGGGCTTAATTAGGATAGGTCAATCGCCGTCTGCATTTCAAATGACAATAGGGAAATCACCCCATACCTCAGAATAGGGTCGGAAAGAAAGAAAGCTGGTCTGCATAGCCCGTGGTGATGCCATGCGAATTTCAGAAGGGTGACAAGCCTCCACTGTATGCACAGTAACTTGTAAGAAGTTCTTGACAGCATAAACAACTGGAAATAACATTAGTCTTCAGACAGAGACAACGTGGGAGTAAAGGCGTATTACCAATCGTCCTATCCCCCATCTGTCCAGCTTGGCAGCAAAGGACGCTACCAGTCTGACCTGCAATCGTTTCAAGAGACGCGTCGAGACTGCTTGGTGGCGACTGGTACTGAGCAACTCGTGCGAGCACTTCAAGCGAATAGGAGAGGAGATAATTGTCATGGTGGATAATTATTTTGTTGAAGTCTTGAAGGGCAATGATGCTCTTGACATTCTCGAATGCCAATATTTGTCGATAATCTACCGACACTCGTGAGCAGATCGTAACCATGGAAGGGCATATGAGGATGCTTACTTTCGCCCCTGCGGCCCACAAAGATGCCTGTTGAGCAGCCTACTGCCATAAAGGTTCTTCCACCACTAGCAACTGAGAACCGTTAGCAGACCGCTACTACCCTGACCCATTCGCACATACCAAAGGATACTGCCTGGATTATCCGACCAGATGGTGGCCTCTTCAACGCCGTATGTCGGACAGTTCTAGGCCCCGGAACCCGAAAAGCACCGTCCTCTACGACTTGAGGCACGAACCACTATTAACGATGGTCTGAGCAAAGAGATCGTGCTGAGAGCTGTTGCGTTACCTGGTTCCCCTCACGTCTGACATCGTCGACTGCTTTTGCATCTACCAGGGCATCATACCACTTCTTTCGGATGGATTCCGATGGAGCGTATAGCGTGTATCGCCGAGAGGACTTCTCGAATGCATGGTAGATTGTGAATGGGTAAATCGAGCGATAAGCCCCTCGCAAGCTGTCTAAAATACCACCTTCGTCGACGCGCTCTTTCCTGCTCTCGGGAGGGTCCTCGAAGCTACCTAGCTTGAGGTATTCTAATGGAATGGGCTGGGCCTGTCATCTATACTTGGACTTCTTGAGAGGACAAAAATTCGCGTACCCGAGTCACAACTAAGCGCTTCGTTACACCTCGTTTCTCTTCCTTTGTTATCAGCACTGCGACGCTATGAGCAAAAAAGAAAACCATTTTTCCTGAGGAAAAACCTACAAAAGTTGTCTAATAGTGCTACATAGAGGTCAAACCAGGGATTCCAGTCCATTTCGGATTTGGACCTGCGAACCAACGATCCAGCGTAAATGAGTGAGCGGGTATCACTATACCAGTCCAGTTCCTGAAACAGGACATCAGTACAGATGGAGAGCAGGAAAAGAAATCACATTACGATAATTTCTCCTTTGTTGAATATCAGGCTTTCACATAGATCCCAAAACTTGACTTTATTTTCCGCAGCCTCGATTCCGGGTTGGGTACTCTTCAGGAAATCGTTCAGGATAGATAAGATTACAGGGAGATCTTCGGAGTCCGGATGATTAGTTTCGGTCAGTTTATGGAGATGCTCAAGAATAAGGTTGAGGCGTGGAAGACGTGTCACAGGTCGCGAAAGGAATGTGATCAAGTCCCGCTTTTTTACTCGTGGATCTTGTGAACATTGTTGCATGAATTCCTGATAACGCTTGTTATATTTAAGTTCGGTGCGGTGCCGTTGTTCTGCCAGTGGGTAATGTTTGATGTAGGACTCATAGTCTCCCTGGAATTGAAAGACGGCTGATGAACATTGAGCCATACTTCAAGGCTGGCGCAAGGGAGTGGGCCCACATTCAAGAATAATATCAGCGACGCTTTGAACAAGAGGGTGTTGTTCCTGTTGCCTTTCGAACAAGGCAATCATCATACGCTCGTGACGTATACAAATTTGCTCCAGATTCCAAAAGACGATGGACAGGAAGTTCTGTTGTCTGTTTGCGTCGCCTATTATTGGTGGCGAAGCCAAAGCAAGAGGCTCGACAAAGACCTTTGTTTTACTTGAGTCCAAGGAAAAGATAGATAAGGATAATATTGCCCTACCTCCCTGATGAGCTTGAGATCTGCGACATAATCCCGTTCCGACTTGAAAACCTCGAAGAGCACAGATTGCCGTTCGACTTCCCGCTTTCCGAGAGCTTCACGCGCTTCAAGGGGGACGAGATGATGCCACTCTTCGTCTTTCTCTGGGAGTTCACCACGCTGGAATCGTCGGAGACCTTCTTCTGACTGAAGGCTATACGAGTCTCAGTCGCTGCCCGCAAGACAATGCCAAGCCACACACGTCATGTTGGACAACTCGCGAGTCAACTTGTTGAGCTTGAAGTCCATCTACAACCAGAATTAACGAATTCACCACAACCCCTGCAAAGGAAAACCTTACCTCATCTGCGGGAAGGTTGAATGAAGGGAAAAAGGGCGAGGTTAGGTCGCTCCCGGTGTTGTATTGATCTCCAAAGGAATGTTCACTATCGGACTTGGTTGATCGGTGGTAATACTCATGAGCTGTCGCTGTCTGTCTTTGAGACGCAGATCGGTGTATTTGTGCCTCGGAAACCTGAAGGTCAAGGACGGGTTCTACGGCGCTGCGGGTGCGAGTGCGTGTGTGGTGTGGATTCCCGAGCCGGTTCGTCGGCTGGCTTGCCGTTGGCGTCGCGTCCCATGGGTTTAGAAGCCCATTTGAGGTGGAACCAAGCTCGACCGCATACGACGAAAAAAACTCGGCGTTTGATGGTGGTCGATAAGCATCGTGAGGTATAGCGACGTGAGGATGAGGTCGATGATTATCATGCATGGTTCGTCGTAGGTGGATAGCTTGGTTCCAGTGCTTGACAGCGCCTTATCTCATCTACGTCACTTGAATTTGTATGTGTTTGCTGCCCACCGCGGTACATAATACATTCAAGGCTGCTCTACTGCGTGTACGCGGACAGCTCGACCTTTTTGAGCAGCCCTTTGAGCGTATTGCTGCTCCGATTACAGTTGTTCTGCAACCACCTCTCCATCTCCATCCGCACCCTTCCCAGCTCCTCGCAGATCGGCAGCCTCCCGTCTTCCCGGACTCTGCAAGGATTGAGCAGCATGGCAAACAACCTGGTCAGTATATCCGTCTGCCAGTATCGTTTAAACGGCGTAGCGATCTTGTAAATTGGCTCCGACTCCGTAGAGTCAGGTGCGTGTGTCACCGACGATGCTTCGATGTACTTGCCAAATAACATGCAGTACACGATGCCTGCAAGGCCAAAGTAATCCGTTTGGTATGTCCAGGGTCGTCCCTCGCGGACCTCGAAGCAATCCCGGTCGTCCGTGGGCCAGTCAGCGATAAATTGTTGACTGTGGCGTGCCGGGAAGAGCGTTGTATCGATGGTCCGTCCAAAGTCGATGACTTTGATCCCTCGGTATTTCCAGCCCCCTTCTCCGCTGGGCTGGTAAGTGCCAGATAATGACGATGCCCCTCCCGGCAGCTCCTCGAGACGGAGCAAACAGTTATCGATTTTGAGGTCTCCATGGATAAAGCCCGCAGCGTGCATACCCTCCAAGACACGCAAAAGTTCGACAGTGAAGAAGAAGACCAGAAGCTCGTCCACGCAAGCTCCTTGTTGCGAAATACCTGCTGACCCAGCATGGTTCACCGCATCCAAAAGCGAACCGTGAGGACAGAGCTCCAGCAGGAGATGCGACTCGTCGCGAAAAGCGTAGAGGGCTTGAGGCGTGATTATCGAGCGTGTCAAAGGAGCATGGAGTGTCCTATGGATTCGTCGAAGGACATGGAACTCCCAAAGATTGCGGGGCTTCACGACCTTCAGCGCTACCAATGAATTATCCTCGTCCTCGTCTTCATCCTCATCAACATCCAGGTCCTCATCGTCATCTTCACCACCGGATTTAGTGACTTCTCGTGCGGAAAACACGGCGCCGAACCCCCCTTCTCCAAGTTTTCCCGATACCCTAAGTGACCTCCCCCCAAGGTCGACTAACATCTCGTCATCACCCGTCAAGCCGCCCTTCCCGCTCTTTCTTGCCACCCGCGCTGCGAATCGTTGCAGTCCATCCAACATCCCTCCATCCTGGGTTCTAAGGTCATGGAAGTCGCCATCTGCAGGGAGAAGCGAAAGAAGAGTTGTAATGATCTGCGGATCAGAAGGAACACAAGGATTAGGCGGTCTGAAAGCAGCCACGACAGCCAGAGAGTCCGAGAGGCTAAGCGTCCCCGTGCGTTCCTCGATGGGCTCGAGATCGTTCGATCGAACATCGCGTACGTCGTGAGGGTCGTCGTCTTCCTCCTGTTCGCGCACCTCCCTGGCCAGCCTCTCCGCCACTTCGAGAGCATAGCGACTACTTTCCTGTCCTCCCCGTTCCCTCCACTCTAGCTCCTCGTTCAGACTATCTCTGGCTCGCGTGGTACTTGTTGGCGACGGGAACCCCCTCGTACTAAATTCGAATGTCCGTTCAGTAATCGGAGTCATGACATTGATTCGACCGAATCTGCCGCCCAGTGGTGGGCAGTAGTTCTCCTCGTCCTCGTCGGCAAAACCCTCCTCCCGGAATGCGTCTTCATCTCCGTACACCTCTTCTCCCTGCGCAGGTTGATGGTAATCCTCGTCATCGTCGAACTGGCTGTCGCTAGACGATACGACCGCGGCCTCCATTTCCGCTTCTGTTTCACCGCCTTCATAAGCGTACCCATCTTCACTCTCGGAAAAACCACTGCGGCTGCCGCTGCTAATGGCATGTCCATCTTCTGCATCATGGTCCCCAGTGGCATCACGTAGGTCAGCTTCGCTCGACTCGTCCGTGGAGGCTTCTTCAGCTATCGGTTGGATTGGCACCACGCGTGGTTGCAGCGCATTGGACCTCTTCGCTGAAGCCGGTGTCACGACCGGCTGCGCATTGTCGATAAAAGGCTTGAATGTACCAGTTGCCGTGCTAGCACCAACGCCGAGGCTTGCAGCGGAGGGAGGCTTCGGTGTGAACATGCTTCCACCGCCAGCGCCTAAGGTTACGTTCTCGCCCTGACCTTGACCCGGTGGACGGGAAAACACTTTGAAAGGTGTTTTCGAGTCAACGAACGGAACGAACGTCTGAGAAGGTTGTTGTCCCTGTCCTTGATTCTCATCTTTTGCGTCAGGACTAATCTTCGTCTGTGAAGGCCGAGCGAGGGGCTCTTTCTGAGAAGCGGGTGTAAAGGGCTTTGAGAAGACGGGTAATCCTTGTGGCTCTTCCGAGATAGGTTTGAGTACAGACGGTTTGGATCCGTTGGGAGGCACAGGTTTTGCAGTAGAGGAATTCACAGAGGCATCCTTTCCTGGAACAATGGCTGACTCTTTGAGGGAGAGCCCACGACGACCTGCCTCGTGGGCGGGTGCAGTGGAAGTCTGTTTAGGTTCGTCGACATAAGGTTTAAACTGTCGCATGGAAAGTGCATATATGCACAAGTAAGGCTAGGATAACCGAATTCGACTGCAAAGGAACCCACCTTGAGTGAGGGAGCAGGATTCTCCTTGCGTGGGACGCTTTCGTCAACAAACGGCTTGAAAGCTATCGAGTGCAGCACTCAAAAGCTGTTCCGGAGTTATCCGTTCAATGACTTACCTGGACCCGGAAGTTTCGCATTTTCGCTCCGCGGCGAGGTACGAGAAGCTTCCGACTTGGATTCGGGGATGACTTTACATCCACCCATGGGCTCGATTTTCCGCACAGGGGCGTGCTTACTGCCTGGCATGGCACGCTTGACTGTTTTGTCCGGAGAATTGTACATGCCAAAGACGTCCGCCAAGGCTTCCTTCGTGTTGATCGTTACGGTAGGTTCACTGATATTGATGACGTTGGCGCCCTTTCGTTTGCTTCCTGCAGCCATAGCGCCCATGTTCTGCGTACTTCTGGAGCCATCGTCGTTGAAGTTCACCTTCACAGCGCCAGACGAGGAATTGCGCAACTCTGAAGCAGGTGGCGAACCCCATTTCTTGCCCAGAAGACCCATTGAGCGAGCACGCACTTCCTGCGCTGAATATTCAATGCCAGAAGGGGTGAACAGCAGCGCGAGGTTAAAGCGAAGCTTCTCCGGCCGTCTCCCTGGCGCCGGAGGGGCAAGCATAGGTGCATATCGACCATGAGCAGGACTAGGGTTATTTGTAGAGCTGGAAGGAATAGCAGATGATGGTTTGGAAGTCGAGGGCACTAGATCGTGATTCTTGAATGGATTGCGCCGGAGAGCGTCTACCTCAGAATTTCCACTCGGCCGAAACGAAGTCGACTGATGTTTCGAGGCAGGACGGGACTGGAAATCCCGGTATCTTTTCTTGAGTCGTTCGATGGGTCGTGCGCTACGAGCTATGCCGGTACGAAATACCTTGTCGGCGTCTGTATGTCTGAGCCGGAGAGTCAGTTTCCCGCGACAACTGACCAGGTTTCCCAGCGCACCGTCCCTCCTTCTCAAGTGCCAGAGCGTATTCCTCCCACAATAACCCGTAGACACACCCGATCTCCCTCTTCACTAAATACGCGTAGACAAGCGCCGGTTTCTCCACCATCTTCGCGTAGGTGCACCAAAGTTTCAGATATCTCAGATCACCGCTGTACCGCGCGTCGTCCTTGAATTTCCTAGTAGCTTCCTCGAGTAGCTGGACGAGTCCCGAGCCGGGATCGTTCCCGGGGAATGTGCGCGATGTCCATTTGATGAAATCGTCATACGCGGCGAGGGGGTCCTCGTCTTCCTCAAGAGCCTCTGTGATGCTCGTGCGATATTCAGTGCGTTCCTGTTCAAGTTGAGAGGTACGCAGCGGAGGCATTGGACGTTCTTCGTCGCTGTCGGTTGTACACAGGGAGGCGTTTCTATCCAAGGTTGGTCTTGCTTTCCAACCACGCGACGCGTTGGGTCACGTGCAGGTGCTGTCTTTGACCCAACTAGGAAGATTTCATTCTCGATACCATATTACACAATGTCAACGTCCAGGCAGAACACTATCATCCCGCAAATAATTTCCGACGATTTCCGCGACTCGGTCGTCAATACCAGACAAGAGCGTGATAGTTTCGTCCTGTAGGCTCAGTGAGATGAGCGTCCAGAAGCACACTAACAATTGCAGTACGCCGTGACATACCCAGACCCTGGCGGAAAATGCCCTCCCTTCCAGAGTGAATAGGAAATCGCTCTCTTCCATAACCTGACAAGAACCTAGATACCGACCATGCATTGAGCGATCACTAGCGACAGCGGCATGGACAAGCGTTCTGCTACCCTCCTCTGTCGACCGCACGAGGAACAACTTTTTGACAATGGAAAAAAGCCATCTTCTCCCTTGCCCCTGGCTGCGGAAAATCTTCGATTCGCAATAACCTGGGTCGACCGTGCAGGCGATGACAGATGTGGATTCGGGAAGATGCAACGCGAGTTCCCGAAAGAACACGACCACCAATACTGAGAAGCTCCAGTGGTTAAATTTTCCTCGCAGATCAAATGCAATGAATAGTATAACGCTCACGTTTTGAAACTCGATAACGAATCAAACTAATTGTCATGACCGCTCATCATCACAATTCCACATGCATAGTGGAAGAGTCACGGACCTGTCGCCAAATTCCCGCTGGTTGATGGTATCAAGGATATTGCTCCACGAATCTGCCCACTTCACCTCGTGAGCAAGATAATGTGCAAAACTCGACACAGCAACCAAACGTGACGGCAAATTTGGAGAGGAAGAGTTTATCAAGGATGGCAAGAGCAGGATGCTTAGCAATGCAGTGGAAAGATAGTTCACTTGCAGCCTAGTGTAATGAAATCGGTGAGATCGTTTGAATGGAGAAGACGAGGGGATTGCAAATACGTGACTTCCCAACCGTCTTGCGTCTGACTGTAATCGCCAGCAAGCACTCCAGCGTTCGCCACGAGCGCATTCAACGCCCCATTCCCCTCCGCTGCGGACCTATCGACAAAGGAGCATACGTTCCGGAAGCTTCCCATCTCGAGTGGCCAAGCAGACACTTCTGGACTTGATATGCCACTTATACCTGCTCGCTCGAGGATGGCTCGACGCGTCGTTTTCGTCAGGTCAATCTCGTAAGCTTGGTATGGCAACATATGCTCACATTTTCGTGTCTGCTCGCATCTGGCCAAGTCCCTGCTCGTCGCAATGAGTAACTTGGGTCCCATTTTTGCAAGATGCACTGAAGCTTCAAAACCCAGCCCAACGTTTGACCCAGTCACCACGAACGTCTTTGAGCTGACATCGTCAATTGCTCTGGGTTGAGGAAGGGCACGTCGTTGCTCGCGGAAATATTGACGCAGGCCAAACCCCGCCATAGATGGAATAGCAGAGATCAGGAAAAGAACGAGCGTCTAAGCATTTTATGATCAGTGAGGAATAGGTAATGACGAAACCAGTGCAGGGTGATATGTAATATTAGTACATAGGATACATACATGCCAAGTCATCCTGTGGTGCGGGTTTCATAGTGGAAGCGAGTCCGGGGTACTAGGGGGCCATCTGCAAAGACGGTCGTAACGTTATCGCTTGCCCACACTTTCGTAGGCCATTCAGGAGCTGTGATTGGAGGATGGGTCAGCGAAAAAGGGAATTAAGGGTTCTTCCCCATGCGGTCACAAAAATGCTGGACATTTGCCTCGGCTAACCTGGTTTCAACTTGCAGATGTTGGGATAAGATGGTAATTCTACATTTGGTTAGCTTGTTTGGGCACACAGACTGTACTAATTACAGATCACTTATGCAGTTATCAGCCAATCAGAACCTTGGCTTGCTCAAATTCAGGAGAGCTGCTAAGACTACTGTTCATTTTGATTGCTTAGCAGTGCCCACATAAATAGTAGCAGGTCATGCTGTAATATCACGACATGTTTAGGTACGACAAGCTTGCTGTTATTACCAGAGAATTTGCTCAACTACAGCAAGTCATGAACAGCTTAGGCATATATAAGCAAACATCTCCCAAAAGACGTCAATCCACATGCATTCTGTTTGCTGAGCCCAAGCAATGCATCCAATGACACACAGTAGCGACACAGCAAAGAGAAAGCAAAGCGAGGGGAGATCCCCCGACGACACAAGCCGGTACTGCAGTAGCAAGGTCATCGCGCCCCCGGA
>JBBPLO010000550.1:0-17828 GCA_038089835.1 Retiboletus flavoniger | reverse complement strand
TCGTCGCACATGTCCCATTTATTCTCACGGCTAACCTATCCGCATGACATTACTTGCAACACCTACCTTCTTTCCCATCAGGAACAGGACTACCGAGGTGCTGTTGCGGCGTGTGAAGCTGTACCCAGCTGCGTCGGTATTATTCTCTAGGAATGTACTGACAAAGTGTGCAGTAGGGATCTTCAGTCAGCGCTGGGGACTGAATGTCTGCAGTATTCTTGGGTTTCCCGGTCAAGGGGAGGCGTTTCTGTGGGATGTGGTCCGTTTTGTTGCACAAGTTGGCTCTGACATGCACGCAGAGCCTGTAAAAGAACCTGCCAGTGGCGTACGATATTCACTTGTACGGAAAAGCAAACCGCGCTGCACGTTAATTCGACGCCAGATCGGAATGATCAACTAGTGCGTGTAAATCAAAGGCAAATAAGCTTCGGATTCCACCCTTGTCCATCCCCTTTCTGTAGCTACCTATTCAGACATTGGAATAGACTACTTAGATCATGCCATCAATTGAGAAGTGGATCTACGCTGTCATGTTTCTTGGGCATAGCATCTTAGGTTTTCGGTTAGCCCCTCGGCCAGTCGGACTCCGGATCCGTTAACTTGGCGGCAAATTCCGCACTTGCTCCGGGCCACCAAGTCTCCCGCAGACAATCAAGTGCTCGGTCTTGTATCGAGCCCAATGTCGACGGCGACCACGACGACGACCACGAAGGCAACAGTGGCTGAGCAAGGCTTGTTGCCCCTCAAGGCCGGCTTTGACTCACCCCTCCAAAACTCTTCATCCTCCTCAGTGGAGGTAACTCTGCAATCACTCTATAACAGGGCGGCTCAGGCATTTCTTTACCGTGATGTCGTCCTCACAACTACCTTGGTTGCTTCAGCATTCGCAATGTTGCAACCACCCATTGCACCTGCGCCAGATGCGTTTGATTCTCATCGCCGTAAATGGGACATTCTCCGCATCACGCTCGAGTCCATGGTGTACAGTTCGCCACCAGATCGTGCTACCCTACCGGTGACAATGCGCGAGCTGTTGCTGCTATCGCCTCAGTCGTTCGTGACAACGTCACACGCACATTCGCTTGCCCTTTTCACACCCTCCTCATTGCCGCGGACGCCGACTTCCGCATTTCTTCCCCATCAAGTCTTGGTTACACATATTGCATCCAGCATTCAAGTGAACTGCCCGGCTGTCGGTCGGGAGATAACAGAGAATTGGCTGTCCAACCGAGGGCAGTACGATTTCATTCCGTCGACAGGGGAAGCATATGAGAAGGTACTAGAGCTGTATTGTTTACATGTCTTGCCACGCCTGGAAGAGTGGGATTATGCCAAGGAGTTTTTGACCTACGAGGTGGAGTTACCACCAAGCAAAAGGACGGTGAGTCGACCGACTTGCTCCTCTTCTCCTGTAGTGATCGCTGTGTGCAGGAGTTCCAAACCTCCCTAGAAACCATTCAGGCACGAGCCCAGGCGGAGAAGGCTTCACAGACACCTTCCGTCGCGTCCCCTCGCTTTCCTTCGCCTACACCGTCCGCGTCTTCCTCCAGTTCTTCCCTCTCGACTATTTCCAATCGTACTGTAGTTCCTCTTACCCGAGCCAACGCTGGACCCTCGAAACTCAGTCAAAGGCAACGCTCACGGTCGTCGACGTCTGTCTCCTCGGACGTGACGGTGACCAAAACACCGCGTGCTAGTCCTCGTGCTAGCGTCGTTCAACGCTTGCCCAACTCCGTTGTGACGACGACAGGACAGTCACCGGGAACGCTGACATTGATCAGGAAATCCCTTTGCACGTACTTTACAACGAATCGCCTCACCACGTTGACGGTGCTCTTCCTTCTCTTGCCGGTGGTGTCCTACATCATCCGACTGCGGCGTGCACGAGCAGTTCCAGCTCCAGCATCCACAGCAGATCAAGTGAAGCGTCGACTATTCGACGCTCGCGGGGGATCCGTTCTACATAAACTTTGGAGCGAAGTAGGTAAGGCTATATGGGACACCGTCCGGATGGGGGGTGGAGGCTTGGTATGATTCTGGACTCCGTAGGGTTGCTTGGATTGTACTACCTAAGTTATCTTTATTCCGATCGTTTCAATTATCATCTCGAGTTGTATTCAGCAGTGTTATGTATATCTTAATAGAATCACAGCATCCTATCTACTACATCCCAGTCACGTGACTTCTATGCGAAAAACTTTTGAATAAATATGATCACAGTGGACTGGATGGACTCCTGAAGTCAAGGGACGATGAGCAACCTGATCTCTTGCGTGTCATGGTAAGTCAACCTAGAACATTTATCTATTCGGTCCACATTTTTTCTAGGGTCAAACGAGGCGTCGCCGCGAGCCATCCAGGCAAATATGTCCTTGACGAGAAGGAACTGGAGCGCGTCAGCACACTCGCCCGGATCGAGCTCGAGGATGCACGCAAGGAACTAGAACGTGCGCATGAAGCGGCACAGAAGATGGGCAAAGGCGCCGAGGAGGACGAAGCCGACGATCCGGGTGACAGCCCTGACGAGAGTCAAGAGGATGAATGGATCGAGTGAGTCCACCATTGCCGTCTAGATGTCCCTAGTTATCAACCAAGTTGTTGATGAAGCGAGGAGGACGATGCGATGGCTGTGGATGGGGATGGGGGCGGGGCTGGGATAAGGTCATCTGTAGAGTCGGGTAGGAAAACCGACGATTTGGCGGAATATCATCTGGATGACTATGATGACGATGTCAACGAAGAAGGTGCGCGTAGGAGCTTGGCCAGCGTATGTTGCCTTTTTTTTCGCACATCCTGATTTCATTTCAAAAGGGGTTGGTCCGTTCACGGACATCAAAGGGTTGACGTTTTACCGCGACAACGCGGACGACCCATACATCACGCTAAAAGAGGTTGGTCCACTTGTCGAAGCTATCGTACCCTCGCTAGAGCGCGTTTATAGGACGACAACGACGACGAACGTCAAGAATTGGAAATTTTACCGACAGACAACCTCCTTGTCACCGCCAAAACTGAGGACGAGATATCCCAGCTGGAGATCTACGTCTATGACGAAATTCAGGAAAATCTCTATGTGCACCACGACTTGATGCTGCCCAACTTTCCGCTCTGCCTCGAATGGCTTGATTTTCCACCTGCATCCACATCGACGTCCGTGCCCACAGACGGTACCGCGAAATGGGGCAACTATGTCGCCGTCGGGACGCTCGACCCCGAGATCGAGATATGGTCGCTTGACGTGGTCGAGAGCATGTACCCCGACATGGTCCTTGGACGACCCGATAAAACGGCCGCACACGTACCCGTCCCAGCTGGCACCGGGAAGAAGAAGCGAAAGAAAATGAAAGCGAGGCCAACGTCGGATGCGCACCACGTCGACGCGGTGCTCGGTCTATCGTGGAACAGGGCGCACAGACACATGTTGGCTTCTGCATCAGCCGATCGGACGGTAAAGTTGTGGGATCTCAGTCGCGCACCGACGCCTGATGCGGACGGGAGTGGTGAGAGCGCCGCTGCGATACGAAGTTTCAACGTGCACAAGGACAAGGTGCAGGCAGTACAGTGGAACGAGAAGGAGCCTACCGTGTTGCTTTCTGGTAGTTATGATCGGACGGTTCGCATATTCGACTCGAGAGCGCCCGATACGGGCGTAGGTGCCGTGCTCGGCGCGGACGTAGAGGCGCTCAGATGGGACCCTTGGGAGTCGCATGCTTTCTATGTACGTTTGTTCCCTGGGCTCGAATACGTCACTCATGAGGTAGTAGGTATCACTTGAAAACGGTCTCGTGCTCAATTTCGATGCGAGGACGTTGCCCACAGATCTCAAGGCGGCGTCGCCCTCACGGTTCACGGTATCCGCACATGACGGCGCTGCGTCCACGTTGGACGTGAGTCCTCTGATTCGCGGATGCCTCGTGACCGGTGGCACAGACAAGCTCGTCAAAGTTTGGAACGTGGACCAATCCGATGGAGGCAAGCCGTCGGTGAGCATGGTCGCATCGAGAGATCTCGACGTCGTATGTGCCATGTGCTTTCTCGTTCTCTCGTTCTCTCATACCTAAACGACAGGGCAAAGTATTTTCTACCGCGTTCTCCCCGGACGATCCACTCACGGTCGCTGCGGTGGGATCGAAAGCGAGACTTCAGGTTTGGGACGTGGGTGCAAACGTCGGCGTACGGAAAGCATTCGCGTCGAAACTTTCCGCAGCTGGAAAGGTGCTGAGAGAAAAGAACAGTGCAGGCCTGGTGGGTCTTGTCAACGACGACGAGGAGAGTGACAGTGGGGGCGAAGATGACGAGTCCTGAGATGCAATCTGGCAGAGCATGCACCTCTCATGATACCAAAAATTGGAAGGCAGTGTTCCAAGGACATGCTTAGTCTGATCATTGCTGGGAACAAGGAATTACATGATGTAGACCGATCAGGGACAGGTAACATAGTAGATTGAATATCTCTCGAGGCAAGGGTAGTGCGTGCTGCTTGAATCAGTGGTAAGCTCAACAGTTGCAAAATTCAACCTCAATCAACTCTTGCAACCAACCACTGGCACATCAGCACACATGCACCCCCAGCATGCCTCCTTGAATTGCAGGTACAACAGATCTTTCCAGGGTTATGAAGCCAAAATGTTGAAAGAAAGTGAATGATCTTCGCCAGTGAGGTGTTAACACTGTAATGGGATTTCCAACCTAGTTGTTGAGTTGGATGTCAATCATGATCTGACCGGGAAATCATGTCACTTCAGAGCCAATGAACAGCATATTATCTTATCTTATCAGCAATGTTAACACTAATCAAGCATTGAGCAGCAAACTGCTTACCTCTCAAGCCTAGTATGAGGAACTGGAGAGGCGAACACAGGAATGCAGAGTTCCATCACAGTAGATAGTCTGAATTGACGTGATGATCTTTCGAACTGCAGACTACTAGGGATAGGTTCATTCTCCATGACACGTGACATTGCCTATCACCTTTTCATTTCATTTCGACCCCGCGCGCATTGTTCATACCACCAGTGTACACCACATGCAACAGCGTCAAAGCGTCCACACCAATTTGGACGACAATCGCATTGGCGTAACAAAGGAGGTGTGGTCCCGTGGTTGTAAAAGGAAACAGGTCCACAACCCCGATCCCCGCCCACAGTGAACTCGGAAGCGAATGGAAGGTCCTGCGATATAAAACACAGTTGCACGTAAGGTGAACGACGTTCGTTCTAGTCATCAGATCCAACTTATCTACATTATTGACCTACCCTCCTCGAGGACGATGTCTAGAAGCAGTAAGTTCCCCCCCCCTTTCCCATCAGACCGTCGCACTGGGGGTCGTCCGAGTCGACCGCGTGTCTCACCAGCCTCCCAGCACATGCCGCCGCCCCCGACACCGCGCTTCCCTTCCCGACGGCGCTCGAGCCCGTGCAGGTCCCTCCAGGCTACTTCCCGATTGAAGTCGTCCAGTTCTGGCGTGGCGAGCACGCCCCCGGCTGTCCATTCCCCCTCCACTGGGTCCTCATCGTCCGCACCTCGGCCCACCGCGGCAACGCGCACGAGATCGTCGGCGACACGCACACGTACGCGACCCAACACCGTTTCGACGTCCCGCTCACGGGGCTCCACCAACGCGAGGACTGGCGGGGCAGTCACGTCGTCGGATACGTCTCGCCGAGCCGGCTGAACGACCTGTTGAAACGGATCGCGCGCACGTCGGTGGTGCGGCATCGGTGGACGTGGAACTGCCAGCATTGGGTGTGTGACGCGTTGGAGGGGCTGTACGGTCGCGATCTGTATACGGACGTGAACGTGACCTTGGCTTCACTGCAGACGCAGATGTGCTGCCTGCTAGAGGCCTGGGAGATAGGATATATCTAGCAGATGTGGTCCAGGATATCGACGACGCACAAAGACGTGAGGCGCCGTTATGAAAACACCATCGACTTGAAGATGTAGCAGTATCTGCGACCTAAATGTTTGTATTTGTACTATGAACCGGCCGAAATGATCTTTAAAACCTGGGTTGGATCGTCAAAGCTAAATGGTGCATCGCATTTCTGCGATCTGGCTTGAGATCATTGTCACCAACGAGCATATGATGTTGCAATCCCGAAAAGCACGAGGTGATCATGTTGCATATTGAAGTCCGGTGTGTCACCGCCCGTGAGCATGGTCGCGTCGACTCGGAGGGATCTCGATGTCGTACGTGCCATGTCTTCTCTTGTTCTCTCATCCATTCAGGCGGCAAATGACAGGGCGGAGCATTTCTGCCGTATCCTCGCCAGACGATCCACTCACGATCGCTGCGGTGGGGTCGAAAGTAAGAAAATTTGGAACGTGGATGCGAGCGTCGAAACTGTTCGGAGATGGAAGGGTGTTGAAAGACAGGAACGGCACGCAAGTCCGGTGGGCCTCGCCGGCGATGACCCAGCGCCGAGCCGCAGTGCATGTATTTCTCATGTTCCTACTCGCAACATCAAAAATTGGAAGGCAATGTTCCAAGCACGTACTATAGCGACACGATATGTGAAGGGCGCGCAGGTATTTCTACATGAAGTCGTCTGCTCCGTTTCCCAAGTCATCCAAGGCCTCGTCGTAAACCCCGGTGTCGAATCTAGCATTGTCGTCAGAGATATGCCTGTCCGACGATGTAGGAGGCGGGCACGTACTTGTTGGACACCTTGGCGGCGCCCAAGGTCGGCTTGGCAGCAGACTTTGGTTTCTTCTTCCCGCTCGCCTTGTCTCGCTGCTCCTTTTGCTTCTCGTTTGCGAGCGTGGTCAAGGCGCTGGCCGCTTTACGGACCTCGACGTCCCTGAGCGGCTCGGCCAGTTGTCGGACGTGGTATTCGACGAAGGATGGGTAGAGAGGCTGGTCCTGATGTCGTTTGATGACGAGTTCGATGATCTGGGAGGACAAGGCATAAAAGTCCTCCTTGGAGCGGGGACTCGCCGAAAGGAGCGCATCGAGATCTTTCGAGGACGACTCTAGATACGCACGTCTCGTCGTCGAAAACCCGGAACATTGAGCGCTCAAACGACTCACCTCCCAACGTCGCCGCGCCCAACAAGCTCGCCGCGTTCTCGAGATCGGCCGAGATTTCGTTCTCCTTGTCTCGACGCGCCTTTTCGCGGGGATCGAGGACGGCGTCTTCGTCGTACTCGTCGTCGTCGTCATCGCCGAGAGCTGCGCGGGCTGCCTTGGCTGCTTCCTTTTCTGCCAACTTAGCCTTGAGCGTGCCCTTCTTTTTCGGGGGTGCTACTGGGGCGGGCTTGATTTCCTCCTCTTCTTCTTCCTCAGACGATTCCTCCCAGTCGCTCTGTGCGTCGCGATCGTGATAGGTGTTGGATGTCGCTGTCAGTCGACGTCGATCGTGCGATCTGTGTGTGTGACTTACGGCGGGTGAAGATTCCTCCTCGTCTTCGCCCTCCCATTTGTTCTTGACGGGTGGCATTATTATCGAGCGTGCTGGCAGCGTGAAGTGATTCTCTCTCTCGTCGTATGTCCCGCGATTCCTAATTTGGACTATGACCATCACAAGGCAAGTACTTATGACCTGGAAAAACACGACAATATTTGACGCGAACGAAATAGCGCACGGTTGTTACAGCTCGCGCTGCCGCTCGTCAAGACGTATGGGTTCACCCGCACCGCGCTGGCACGCGCGGCGCTCGACCTGCCACGGCCCCACCCGGAGCCGCTTCCAGACTTGGCCGTGACGGCGCTGTTTGGGCAGGGCGACGACGCACGCCGGACGCTCGTCCACGCGTGGTTGGAGGATGCGCGGTGTCGAATGAGACGGGACGACAGCACGTCGGCGTCCACGCCGAGCATGCGGGACGTGTTACACGCCCGCATGCGGACGAACGAGCCAGTGCTCGAGCACCTCCCCGAGGTACGTCTCCGTCGTATGATCACGCGTCACGTCCTCACCTCCCCCACGCCAGGCATTCGCACTCCTCGCGACGTCGTCGCCCTTTGTACCGCTCGACCCCTCCCCCGTCCTCGCGCACGCCGCGCGCGTCGCAGACCAGGCGTGCTGGATCGTCGAACCCCACGCAAAAGAGGTGAGAACGTGTGCTTGGACGGGAGCTCGCTGACGCAGCACCCCCAGATGACGTGGTACACACGCCGCGCGACCGTGTCTGCTATGTACCTCGCCGCCGAGCTGCACCAACTCACGTCGCCGACCACGGCAGGGGCTTTTTTGGACCATCTCCTCGAGAACTCGGGGGCAGCAGAGCAGGTGGTGCAGGAGGTGTCGCTCTACGGATCGTACATACTGAACAGCTGGAAAGGCATCGCCAAGAGTCGAGGATTACTCTGATGGGTCCCTTTTGAACACTATCTATTATTCCAACAACGTGATGCGTATAGGGATACAGAGATTGCGTGCAAGAGGAGTAAGGTGACGCGTGACGTATCGATAGATACAGACCTAGGTATAGGGATGACAACAGATGGAGAGAAACGTCGATGCACGACGTGCTATGCCCAGTTGTCGATGAGGGAGTCGCGCATCTCACCAATGACTGCAGAAGATGTTTGACCTTGAAGTTCTGAACGAAGGGTGAGTGAGAGCCAACGTCGGCAGGAACGGGGGACATACTAAAGGCAGCTTCGATGACGCTGATCTCTGTTGCGGTCGTGTCGAGACCGGTGAAGGCACACCAGTCGTTGACGACGAGGCCAGCACCGATGACGTCCGAGCCACGGTTGACGGTACCCGCCTTTAGTCTGTCAGATGCACGTCATCGCTCGACGGTCGCAACGACCTACCACCAAGGGTACCTGGAGCAAGCTGCTGAGCTCGTTCTGGTCCTGTATGCTCGTCTTGGGGTGGACGAGACCGCCCTGGTTGGAGATGGCACAATAGCTTCCGACGAGGACGTTGTCGGCGACGGTCTGTCGAAAGACTTCGACCTTGAGCACGTCTGCGATGATTTCTTCGGTCTCGCGATCGATGTCGGGGTGGACGAGCGCGACGTAGTCGTTGCAGGCGATGACGTTGCCGAGGGCGGAGAGACGCTCCTCGACGCGCTGGATGCCGACGGCGTCTGGGATGGAATTGCGGAGGTGTTGGAGTTCTTGGTCGGTGGTCGTCGATGGGACGAGCAGACCGTGTCTGTTTCCTGTGCGTTGTTTGTCTGGTGTGTCGACCGGCGAGCAAGGATGTGCTCACCTGCGGTCAATCGGCCGATGATGCGAGTGCCTCCGATGGTGGTGTGCACGATGGGAATGAGATCTGCGAGTTCTGCTTCAAAGGCCGAGTAAAAGTTGGTGGAGGTGTGCATGGCCGCGAGGCAGTAACTGTTGGTGAGTTTGGCGAACACGCCGATATCGCTGCTGTTTTCGAACTGGATGCCTGCAGAGAGATCAGAGAGAGATCGCGCGGTGATGAGAAGTGTACGCACGGGTGGCCATGGTGGAGAAGATGTCGCTCGTGGGATATAAATCTGAACAGATGACACTTTTCTTCTCCACCGCAAGACGACTGTGTACGAGTCATCATGGCCCCACTCAAATCGAAAAGCTCATGCTCGACAGCTTCAAGGCACGTCTTTTTCTTGCGCTTCCGACCGCGGTCTGACTCGCTTGCGGAGAACAGGCAACCGGACCGCTCTCGTTTGCGACTTACATGCAGCTCTCTCTCTCCCACCCCGTCCATGGTTACTACATCAAACCCACCCACCCCGTCTTTGGCTCGACCGGCGACTTTACAACCAGCCCCGAGGTCAGCCAGGTCTTTGGCGAGGTACGCTCCACTCCCTTTCCCCGCGCGCGCACGACCTCGACCCTCTGCCAGGTTTTGGCCCTCTGGATGATCGGCCGTTGGATCTCGGCGGGCTCGAAACCCTTTCGCATCGTCGAGCTCGGTCCGGGACGCGGCACGCTCATGGCCGACGTCTTACGGGTCCGTCCGTCCGTCCCACCCTCTCTCCCGCTCACCACCGCCCTCTAGGTCGTCCGCCAGCTCCCCGCCGTACGCGACAAACTCGACAGCGTGCATCTCGTCGAGACGAGCGCCGCCATGCGCGCCCTCCAACGCACCACGCTCGAACCCGGACGAGGTCGCTTCGCGCTCGAGTGGCACGACGCGCTCGACCAGATCACCCGGCGCGACGACCGCTTCACCATGCTCGTCGCACACGAGTTCTTTGACGCGTTGCCCGTGCACGTCATCGAGGTCCGTCCGTCCATTCCATTCGGGCTGTTCACATGTGTACCCTTGTCTGTTACGCAGAAAACGACGCAAGGATGGCACGAAGTCCTCATCGCACCCGCCAACGACCCCAGCATCCGTTATGCCCGCCCGTCCTCTGCCGTCCTCACACCCACTCCCAACACCGGTCCCCTCGCACCTCTCCAACCTCTCTCACCGCGCTGGACCCGCGTCCTCTCCCCAACGCCCACCGCCTCCTCGACCCTCCTCGGACACGCCTCTCCGCGCTTCTCAGCGCTCCCCGTCGGCGCACGCATCGAAGTCTCTGGCGCGTCCGTCAAAGTCGCCCGACAGATGGCCGAGTTGCTCGCCCCCATAGAAGGTGGAGGCGGATGTGCCCTCGTCGTCGACTATGGCGCCGAAAAAGCAGTCGGAAACTCGCTGCGCGTGCGTTCTCTTCGCTGTCCTCCTCGCCCTCGCCGCATTGCTAAACCGAGACGTTAGGCCTTTAAACGACACGAGATCGTCGACGTGTTTCATCGTCCGGGCGAATGCGACGTGACCGCCAACGTCGACTTTGCCCTGTTGAAAGAGGTGCTTTCGGATCTCGGTTCGTCCTTTCTCTCTCGTCGAGTCACGTAGAGACTGACATGCGGCTAGTCACACCTCATGGGACGCTCTCGCAGGGCACGTTCCTTAGCGAGGTCGGCGTTCAGCTGCGCGCGGGTCGACTCATCAAGGCTGCTCCCACAGAGGAGAGAAGGACGGCGATCGCGGAGAGCGTCAATCGGTTGGTGGACCCGCTTGGCATGGGCGGGCAGTATGCCGTGCTCGGCGTCACGAGCACGCCAAAAGAAGAGGCTGTCTGGCCGTTCTTGCACGCGCACGATACTTTACATTGACGTCGGGATACTCTTACAGGATAGTCATGTACTCGTAGATAACCAGCGAGATCAGACGGTGGCGGTATATTCCGCTTTGATGATATCCGCCAGCTTTTCCGCAGCAGCGAGGATAGGCGCAGTCTGCTCGCGTCGGTCAGTCAACATCGTCGTCGGAGGCACACCATCGAACAACGCACCGTATGACCCGACACCAACTTGGGGTACACGGACGCGTCGCAGACTCTGAGACCGAGGGCACCCCGGACCCTCAACTGCGAATCCAACACTGCCGCCGGGTTGTCTGCCTTGCCCATCGTACACGTTCCAAACGGATGGTAGAGCGTCTCGATCCTGTTCCTGATGATCTCGCCGAGCTCCTTGTCGCTCAATCGGTCAAAGTGGTGGTCGAGAAGCGGGTCAGTGGAGCCGACGTCGGTGATGTTGGTGAAGGGAGCCGTGTGGGCAATCTTGTACGCCCCACGGACGCCACGAACGAGCGCGTCGAGATCGTGTTGGGTAGCAAGATAGCTGGGGACGCGCGTGAGCGATGGGAATGCGAAAGGAAAAGTAAGACCGACTTTGGATCGATGAGGGGATCGTCCCAAGGGTCTGCGGACTTGAGCTGAATGCTACCGACGCTCGTCGGGCTGAGGACAGAGTCAGTATCGGACGCATACAGGCAGAACATGTCACTTGCCGCAAGAGCACGGTCAAGAGGGTATACCCGTGCAATCCGGGTTTCAATGCAAGGTTGTGGTCCTCGAGAGGGGTTGGGACGAGGACGATCTCGATGTCAGGTGCGTTTGGAGCGGAAGTGCTGTCCTCGATGCCACTGTTGTATTCTGCAGGGGGAAACAGCTTTTGATCGTCCGTTCGGAAGAAGGCGACCGCTTCCCCGACCTAGGTCGAGTTAGCAACCTGGTAAAAAGCGTGCAGGAAAGAGGAACCAACGTTGCTAGAGAGGGGGCCTGTTCCGAAGATCTGGTATTGCACCAATCCTTTCAAGAGCTTGAAAGTGCTGGTCAAATCGTATGGTACCGTGTAGTTGAGGGAAACGCGGAGCTTGTCTGCGAAACGCAAGCCGAACGCAGGGTGGTCGCTAAGGTTAGCGCCTACGCCCGGGGAATCGATGACGACAGGGATGTCATGTTTCTCGAGGAGAGATGGAGGACCGACACCGGAGAGCATGAGAATTTGGGGAGTGTGTACTGCGCCGCCGCTGTGGGGGATTGAGGGCTGGGGTGAGTGAACAAGTGGGGGGCATACCAAACGATGACTTCCTTGCGTGCCCTAGCACGGAAGTGGGATGCATGTTGCTTTGAGCTGGCAAACTCGACGCCGACGGCACGTGGGGTACCCGAGGAAGAATCAAATACGATCTTTGTGACACGGGCGAGGGTGACGACTTTGAGATTGGGTCTGGCGAGGACCTCGGGAGTGAGGTAGGCCGTTTCAGCAGACACACGTTGATGGCGTTTGTCGATATAGGTCACTGGGAGAAGGTGAGCGAGTTGCGAGGGGAAGATCGATGGTACCCACTGATCTATCGTGAAAGATTGGCGTATGTTCAGCCTTGGACGGGCTGGAAGCTTACCTTGTTGGTTCCAAGTGTCCCGTTTGAGGTGGTAAAGTCGGGACTAAAGGGGATGCCTGCATTGACACTGGCGGCGACGAAGAGGGGGCTTCCCTCCCAAATGTGGGCGTTGTACCCGACGGTGACAGGGCCGTCTGAGCCGCGAAGGGAAGCATCGACGTGTGGGAATCTGGGGTCCGGAACATAATTTTCAAACTTGCGAAAGTAGCTGCGGGGAAGATGAGCGTGGGAAGAAAGAGGCGCCGAGGGAGGCGCACGCTTCCAAGTGTTTCCAGGACCAGGAGTCGTCGCCGACGATGGAAGCAAACTCGTCATAGTCGGAGGGTGCCCCGTACTGAGCCCTGATGGGGGGTGAGGATGTGAAAGAGAGAGAAACGGGGGAAGACGTGCATGAGGGCGTTTATGGAAGTGCCTTGAAGAGGCAATGAGAGACTGCCGTGAAAGGAAGAGGTTACATACATCCACCGAGGAGACGGGCTGAGGAGCTATGAGCAGAGACGGGGGAGATCCGGGGGAGACGTACCGCGAGGCCAAAACTTTTTCTTGTTGGCGGCATGTTGCTGAGGTTCAGTGTAGAATGTGTAGTCGTGTGAACTGCGGAAGAGCTTTGGAAATGCAGAGGGTACTCTGCTCTGCCAGAGGGCTTTACCGCTGCGGAGAGAGTCAGGGGGAGTCGGAGAGGGAAAGGATGGGACGCACCTCGGACCAGCCTCGATGAGAAGAACGCGCAGGTCTGAGCGCTCGGAGAGACGGCTGGCGAGGACACACCCAGCGGGGCCTGCGAGGGAGAAAATGAGGCGGGGCCGAGGGAAGAGAGACGGGCAGACCTCCGCCGACGACGACAAAGTCGTACTCGGCCGTGTCGCTCATGGTAATGGCTGATCTGGGTGTGGCTGTGTTGATTCGCCCTGTTGCTGCTCGCCATCAGGATGGTCCCAGAGAACGCCCCCCCTTCGAAAGCCTCGCTCCTCAAGTGGTGGTCCCAGTTCACTCACGCTCAGAAATCAAAGAAACCCCCGGAATACAACCCGCGTATGGCCCCCCCTCTCCGAGCCCGTCCAGTGTCTCACCCCTCCACAGCGACGGCCTCCGAGCACCATCCCGTCTTTGGTAAGCCGTTGAAAGAGTCTCTCAGACGGGCTAGCGTACAAATATCTACCGCAAATGCCAACGGCGACCTCTACGTCTGGGGCTACATCCCCGTCGTCGTCGCAAAGTGGTCCGTCTCTCCCCCTCTCTCCTCCCCCTCGCTCACTCTCCCCCAGCGGCCTCTACCTCAAAGAAAACGGTTCGTTTCTGTCCCTCTCCGACTCACTCCCGCTCATCCCATCCAGCTACCGAGGTTGAGGGCACATTCCGCGTAAACGGCTCCGCAAAGCGCATGCGCGACCTCCAGGCCGCTTTCGAGACTCCGCCTCGCGTGCGTGCTCTCCTCCCTTCTCTTCCCTTCCGTTCACCCCCCTTCCGTAGTACGGAAAATCCCTCGACTGGAAGACAGAACGCTACACCACCCATGACGTTGCCAGCGTCTTTCGCCGCTATCTCACTCAAATGCCCGTAAGTTCCGTCTGCCCACTTTCTCGCTTCTTCCCCTATTTCTTCTCCCATCAGGAACCTGTCATCCCTCATGACATGTACCACAACGTGAGTCCTTGCTTCTCTCATTCTCCACATCCCTCATCTGTTCCTCAAAGTTCCGAGACGTCCTCGGTTCGTACTCACTTTCCATTCCCCACCCGTCCGCACCCCTAATCCCCCCACTAGCGAGACAACCGTTCAACCATGACAACGTCGTAGCCACATACAGGCACTTGATTTCCCGCATGCCCAGAGCCAATCAATACCTCCTCCTCTATGTCCTCGACCTCTTGTCCGTCTTTGCACGCAAATCAGACAAGAACCTCATGACTGCTGCCAGTCCGTCCTTGCCGCTTCTCGTCTTCCTTTCACTCACTTCCCCTCAGATCTCGCCGTCATCTTTCGTCCCGGCCTCATCTCTCACCCTAATCACGAGCTCTCCCCGGGCGAGCATCAGCTCAGCCAAAAAGTCCTCGAGTTCCTCATCGACCAACAGGATTACTTCTTGTTCGACATACCACCTCCACCGCGCTCAGACCCCTCCTCATGGCGTCCACCACCCCGCCCCGTTCCTCATCCTGCACATGACCCAGATGATCCCGATCTCCTACTCACTTCCGATGACGAACGCCCATCCACCGATGGGTGGAAACTCGTCGGAAAAGACAACAGACGCATCACACGACGCCGCACAACACACGAACCTCTTGGTGGGTTACCCTCCTCTGCGCCCGCGCGCCTTACCCTTCCACGTCGCTAAACACCGACTCTTTTCCCTTTTACTCCTCCCCGGCATCTTTACTCTCCATCATCTCTTGCTTCCATTTCTGATCGGATCGTGCAACATGTTACAGATTCCCTTGATCGCTCAGAAACACCGCGACTCTCTCCCGTTGCTGAGTGGCCTACATCCAGCCCAGGCAGTGCAACATCACCCTCCATTCATCGCAGTCGAACCCTGCCATCCCAACGAAGCAGCTCCGACGATGACAGGCGCCGTTCGAGGCTGTTGAGGAAGCAAAGACCACAAACACCTCTTCCAGTGGGACTCAGCCCAGGGGTTAACATGAGTGCCTAGCACTTCGCTAGGAACGACCAGTCCCGCGAGCGGCGAAACGAGATTACCGATATGATCAGGGTCGAAGCCCAGCGTGATATAGTATACCTGATCTGTCGAGGAGGGGTGGAGCGAGTCGCAACATTGCACTATTCGGAGCCCGGCCCTGCCCGCCGTTCTTGTATAGTTTCATCTTCGTCATCACCCGATGTAACTCCTTGCTTGTGTAGTATCCATAGGGACAGAGAGTACCAGTACCAATGTATATTTTACTATTTCTATCCTGCTCGTAGTGACCCAATTTGTATCCATGTCCCTCGGCATTGCGGCAACGCTTATTTCGTGGACACACTCCACGGTGCGCAGCTCCATCGATTTTGCTTGGGTACACCCGTTTCCGGGGAAGACACTACGTCGCGGGCCAGGTCTGCGACGAGAAGAATTGTGTAGATACGGTCACCGTCGACAGCACCAAGTCTGAATACGAGCCTCAGCCTTGCGCAGCAATATGAATATGAATTTATTTTTGAAAGTAGGCGACACTGCATAGATCTGAATTAGCACTCGCCAATATTATCACATTGACGGCCAGCGCCTTGCCGTCAACGTGTCTCCGCCCTTCCCTCTCCTCAACCTGCAAAAATGCAGCGTGGCGACGACTACATGATGCGCCAGGTGCCATCCTACCGTGACAACCCTGCAATGACCTCTTCCCCGGAGATGCAGAATTATTACGATGACCTCGTAAGTATGTTTCGTCTCTGAAGCGAATACATATTTAGCATAAAATATCGTTGGAATGCTGGTTACCCCGCCAATTTTCTCCTCCTTTACAACCACCACTATCTCCCATCCTTCACGTTCAATACACGCCTACCGAACTGCTGTGCAGCCCGTCCAAAGCCAGCCCGGCAACCACGCTCCTTCGCCCTTCCATTCGACAACAGACCTGTCCAACCCAAACTTTAGAAACGCACAGCCCTCTGGCTACGCTGAAGCACCCTACATGCCATCTACAAGCCCGTACGAGAACTTGGAAGCACCTCGCAATAGCGAGTGGCTCGAGCAGACGCAGCGATCCAACAGACGGTCCAAGTTTATTGTCAGTGCTCCACCTCTGTCGCGACGTGGACTCACCTGACGACCCGTCATCCTAGGTCATTGGTTCCGTGTTGACGCTCGCGGTCCTCATCGCAGTCGGTGTCACCCTTGGTGTTGTGCTCACGAGAAAGAACGGCAGTAGCGGCAGCGGCAGCGGGGGTTCATCGGGCACTCCCCCCACTGGAACGAACCCCAATAACCCCAGCGACTTCCAGAAGAACCCTGCTTTGAAGCAGGCGTTCTGGGGTATCGCGTACACCCCCACCGGTGCCCAACTACCCAACTGTGGTGTAACCCTCGGTGAGTCTACGCCTCGTTTTCCCCGTATGATAACGTGTGCTGAACGGTTGACAGCTACTGTCATCGAGGACATACAGGTATTTGACATGGTATATTTATTCTCTTATCGTTCGACTCATGGTCCTCGAGCAAATGTCTCAAATCACAACCAACATTCGTCTCTATGGTGCAGATTGTAACCAGTCTTCGCTCGTTCTTGCGGCTATTCAAGAGACCAAGGTCAACATGTCCGTATGGCTCGGCAACTACCCTGCGTCCACGGACAATGGGACTGCTTATCAACGTCAGAAAGGAGAGATCCAGACCGCCCTCCAGCAGTATGGCGCCGCCAACGTTGCCGGTGTGACTGTCGGGAACGAATTCGTCTTGGAGTGGGTGTCTGTGTGCTGGTGTCCACTACGTCACTCATCTTATCTTGACCAAACAGTTATATCACCAACGCAGGCCAAACAGACCCTAACGGCTCTGCCGGAAACGCATGCAAGTTTTCGTCATGACCGTGACGGGCTCCATCTAACGTTTCACCTTAGCCGCCGAGATGCTTCTCCCATGGATCCAAGACACTCGCAACATGCTCACCTCGCTAAACCTGGGAAAGACTATACCAGTTGGTAACGCTGAAGCGGGAAGCTACTTCAACACGCTGGTGCTTGAAGCGGTAGACTACGGCATGTCCAACGTTCACCCGTGGTTTGCGAACCAGAGCATTGAGAATGCTGCTGGATGGACCTATGGCTTCTTCCAGCAGACGAATGTCCAGTTTGCCAAAACGCTTCCCAATAAGCCTAACATGTACATTGCCGAGACTGGTTGGCCGACGGTATGCGACCCTTGGAGCTGACCGCACTATTGTGCTGAGCCTCGCTTGGTTAGAATACGTCGACTCTCAACTACAACCCGAACGATGGCCCTTCGCTCGCATCGATCGATAACCTGCAGGTACGCTTGTTCGAATTGTACACTCGATCAACAGTACTCAGTCGCTCTCAGTACTTCATTGACTCGTTTGCTTGCCAAGGTGAGTAGTATTTCTGAGGTTCACATGTGGTGTGCGACTGACCCCATCGTGTAGCTACCAAAAATGGGACGCAATACTTTTTCTTCGAGGTGTGTTTCTACTTTTGATTCTTTCGAATACGCTGGCTCATCGTGCTTTAGTACAA
>JBBPLO010000549.1:0-17899 GCA_038089835.1 Retiboletus flavoniger | reverse complement strand
GGCAAAGTCTAGGTAGAGAGGCTTGGCATCCCCTGTTTCATCAGTTAAACTATCGGATATGATCATTTCCTATACTCTAGACTCGCGTATATCCGACGCTCACCGTTCGATGAGTTTCTTGATATAGATTGCACCAACGAGAGGCCCAGGGTCCGACGCATCATGTCCAGTGATGCCATCCAAAAGCAAGTCCATTTCATATCTGAAACATCGCACGTAAGTCACCGCCTGCAACAGCAGCTTACACTTACTCCAGACCCCCCAACTCGTCCGTGGTGAATACATTGCACCACGGAGATTTGTTACGAGCTGCGAGATCGTACGGACATGCATACAAGGCACCTTGGATATCGTCGAGAGAGAAATCAACGCCAGGGATAAGTTCGTTGAGTCTATCTACGATGGGCGGAATATAATTCTCAGCCCACTGCTGAGCCGCCTGGATACACACTATCATTAACACAACTGCACGAACCAGCCACGTGATGAGATTTACCTGGAATGCTTCCACGTAAGGTAACTTCGGACAATAATTCCAAGTATCAAGCCAAGAAACCGAACCGCCATAATCCTTAGTTGTCAAGAACGTAATATTTTCCGCCTCACGACCGAAAAGTCCTTGAGCAAAGAAGTGTGCAGAGTCTATGACTCTTTGAACCGTAGTAGATACAACAACATTTGTTGAGAATGTCGGATAGCGAAGGGCGAATCTGCAAGTTTTGAAGGTCATCCATGCATTTGTCATTCCGACAGAAATTCACGAACTCAACTCCATGGTTGAATAGTTGCTTGCGACCGACAGTAGTGAGCTCCTCGGGGACCAGCTGGTATCTGTATCCTTCTTTAAGAAATTCCAGTTCTGGAGGCAAATTAGCGACTTGAATTATGTCCCATGCTTTGCCAAGGGTTTGAACAAGATTGAGAATATACTTCTGCTCGCCAGCAGGACCGCGAGAGCCATGTCGGTGTAACTAGGATTAGGAGAAATGGCAGTTAAGGAGGTGGCTCATCGCTAGCCGGAGAACTCACCAAGATGACTTGATCCACCGTGCAGTCGTCTGGTAAGTCCACAGACACTCCAGAAACAGTGGGAGCATCGTGGTACGGTGAAACGTTTCCGAAGTCTTTGAAATTTTTACAGCCATGATGATGACTGGACTTTTCATTAAACACCGCAGAATGTTGGGCCGATTGATCAAAATTTGAGAGCCATAAAGGGAGTTGGAGTAAAGGTAGAAGGGTTGATCCTGGCGGAAGATACATTGCGAATAACAAAGGTGGGGTCGATAGCGAGAACTGAGCATTGAGTTTATATACTCGCTAACTTACATACTTGGGAATGCCGACTTGTGTCGGCAGAAACCTCGCTTGACGCTTGCTGTTGTGGCGGTAAATGCCGGTAGGTTGACATACAAAAAAGGAAATAATAAAAAAGGAAGGAGTTTCCCTGGTGAGTTGTCCCACGACTTATGACCCGGGAGAAACCTTGTCAAGCAAGGTAACTCGCTCTTGCCAAGTGCTTCCATCTTACCGAAGCTTCCAGTGGCCCGGTCTGTGTATTCACCTGCCGAGGAGTGTAGCTCAAGTCAGTGATTGAACCGAGAACATGGCATCACCTGAACTAGCAACCCTGGTGCCACAGACGCATAATGGCACTTAGTACAATTCATTGTGTCACACTGCGGAGCCCCCCAATTAACAGTACGAAAACTCTACGCACCGAATATAAATGGGTTAGCATAGTTTGCATGCTGTAAGACACACTTTAGGATCGCTTAGATACTCTTGGACCAATCAGAGAGTCGTCAAGCGATAGCGTTACGACCATCTTTGCAGATAAGTTCCAGAAAAAGACAGGGCATCCCAGAGGTGTTGGTTACGATTCTGAACCCCGCTCCTGGTCGTTTCCCGGATGTGTTTTTAGGGATGCCGGCTGGCAAACCATGTCAACGTTGGTACTATTAGGTCCGAGGTTCTAAGACCATACTTTCATTGCTGCGTGACGTATATCTCATGGTCATCCCAGTGGACGTAAGATGGAATGAGCACCTATTGAAAGAACTATCACCAAGATGGTCTA
Organism: Retiboletus flavoniger; assembly: GCA_038089835.1. Taxonomy (NCBI): domain Eukaryota; kingdom Fungi; phylum Basidiomycota; class Agaricomycetes; order Boletales; family Boletaceae; genus Retiboletus; species Retiboletus flavoniger. The sequence continues at coordinate 15,819 of JBBPLO010000549.1, read as the reverse complement.
ATGCAGGACTCAGAGTTCGCAATCAAGAAACGATGCGCAGTCTGGAAACACCTCAATCTATCATCGAGCAGAGAAGAACCGGGCACCGTCACCTGGTTATAAGTGTCCAACAAATCAAAATTGTCCAACGATCTATTACATGCCGGGTCGAGAGCAGAATAGGATAACCCATATATTTCTGGATAACATTTCATGGGTCTCGTATGTGTATATAAACTACAAAGGGAAAAATCGCGAAGATCCTCTCTCGCCAGATTCCTCGTTCAATCAGTCGATGGGCCGACCTTGCCGCGGGATGGCACAACACGCAGATCGGAACGCTAGCGAGGTTTCCCGCAAGTGGCATTCCAGTCGTTGCTCTGGTATTCAACGCTCATGCTGTACTTGTTCGCCTCCTTAAATGCCTCTAGCGAACATGTTCCGTATTTCTTGTCTTCATCCGAATTCTTGCAGATGGTCAGAGGAAACGTTGCATCGTTCAACAGGAGGCGGACTTGGGGACCTTTGAAGCTACTTGTCGTGAGCGGAAAGCACGATAGTTCAAAGAGGGATTTACGTACGATGTCTCGCACGTAAATCTCTCCCATATCATATTCGCAGCGAAAGGTGTTTGATCGGATGTTCTGAACTTACGATCGGAGGGCAGATGGTCTGGGGTGAGAGGTGAGGCATCTCTGTAGCAAACAGTGTCAATAACGTCTTTTCCCACAAGTGAATACCAACTTATTTAATCCCATGGCTGCTAATGGGAAGAGTATGGTGTAATCGTGGGCAAAGTCTAGATGGAGGGACCTGGCATCCCCTGTTTGATCAGTTAAACTGTCGTATATAGTTATTGACTATATTCTAGTTTCGTGTACAGCCAACGCTCACCGGTCGATAAGTTTCTTGATATAGATTGCACCAACATGAAACCCAGGGCCTCGTGTGGATACATCATGTCCAGTGTAAGTATCCAAATACAAGTCGATATCAGATCTGTAATATCGCATGTAAATCACCTCCGCCCGTAACAGCAGCTTACACTCACTCAAAATCTTGCAACTCACTTGCGGTGAACGCATTGCACCACGGAGACTCGTTACGCGCTGCAAGATCGTACGGGCATGCATCCATGGCACCTCGGATATCGTCGAAAGAGAACCCAACACCGGGGATAAGATCGTTGAGCCTCTTTACGATAGGTGGAATATACTTGTTCTCCCACGCCTGACTCGCCTGCATAGATACTATCAGCATAATTAGACGAGCGAGCCACCCAATGAAACTTACCACTTTTGCTTCATGGTGAGGTATATTCGAACAACACTCCCAAGGAGTAAGCCAAGAAATCGGACCCTTACAGTCACCAGTTGTCAAAAAGGTAATATTTTTTGCCACCTCGAGACCAAAAAATCCTTGAGCAAAGTAGTGTGCAGAGTCTTTGACTCTTTGAACTGTGGTAGATACGATAACATTTGTCGAGAGTGTTGGATAGCGGAGGGAAATTCTGCAGATTTTGAAGGTCATACACGCATTTTTGATTCGAACGGAAACGCACGAACTCGACCCCATGGTCAAACAGTTGCTTACGCCCGATAGTAGTGAGCTCCTGGGCGACCAGCTGGTCCTTGTATCCTTCTTTAAGAAATTCTAGTTCTGATGTTAAATTAGCATCTTGGATCGCTTTCTGCGCCTTGTCAAGGGTAGCAACAAGCTTGTCGATATACGTTTTCTCTGACTCCGGACCACGAGAGCCATGTCGATGCAACTGGAGTTGGAAGTAATGACAGTGAGGGAACTGGCTCGTTACTAGCCAGCTGAGAGCTCACCAAGATCACTTGATCCACGCTGCAGTCGTCGGGTAAGTCCACGGACACTCCAGGAACAGTGGGAGCATCATGGTACGGCGAAACATTTGCCAGATTGTTCAAATCCTGACTGCCATCAAGATGGCCAAACTGTTCGTCAGGCGATACAAAGCGTAGGGCCGGATTCGACAACCAGAAAGGGAGTTGGAGCAAACGCAGAAGGGTCGACCCAGGCGGAAGATACATGGCGAGCAACAAAGGTGCACTCAATGGGGAGAACTGAGCAAGCAATGATCATAGAGCTTATATACTCGTTAACTTACATGCTCGCTCCCGCTAAGTGTTTCAATCACATTGAAGCTTCTGAATCCGGTTTCTGTATCCGCCTGCCGAGGAGTCTAACCCAAGTTAGCGATGAACGAGGGACAAAACGTCACCTGAAATAGTGACCCTGATGCTAGAGGTGACAACTTGAATGGTACGTACTATGTACAACCACGTTGTGGAGCTCCGCACCACTTCGGGACGGCAATAATGCTAAGGTAGGCTAGTCCAGGATCGCTCAGCGTACGTACTACGCCACTACCTACACAATTGAACCAAGTCCCGAACAGGGCGTAATGACACTTTGTCTGCTTCGCAGATATGATGTTCTTATTAGACCCTCATCAGACTTTTCTAAGCGCTCATTGAGTGCTCAATGAGCAGAATATAAATGGGAAGTGCCGTACAACTGTTTCCCGGTCTAATCAGAGTCTTCGTTTGTCCTCGCGTAGGCTCGCAAAAGCCTTCGAAAATACAACGTAACAGTGTTGTTTTGCAGATGCTGTTCCCATGCTACATATTCGGGTCTTCGGTCGGACCATCAGTGAAGCAGCTACTTGAAATGAATGGCAATCCTCCCGATCTTGAGCGAGCCATCTGATTGGCTGATTTGAACGGGTCAGCGATCTCAATGTGGAATCCTACAGCAGGTGAGCTAAAACTACCAAACCAAACGCAGCCTTACTAGGGTTTATGTATCAACTGGCTGAGTTTTACTGATGGACGGCTCGGTATACGTACTATGCAATTGAACCGGGTCCCGAACAAGGTGGTATAGGCGATGCTTGGACTGTGAGGACCAACTAGAACTTGAATCCACCCTGGATAGACGTACATCTAAATATAATCGGAACCGGAGTCGGTAAAGCGCAATCCCGGAGAGTCTCAAGCGTCGTCCCGGAGGAATTCCGAGCACATAACGTACCGAACAACCCCACATCCTTTCTTCGGTTGCCCACCTTCCGGCTGGCAAATATCCCCTCTGCGCTTGTTGCAGGCTTTAGGCATAGGATGATGTCCACAAAGGCAAAAAGATTTCCCAGGGTTCTATGTGGACGAAACACCTCATGTAGCAGACGCAAATCAGGGATTGTGGCAGGTCGTTGTAGACACGCTCATCGAAACGTTCTGAGAATAATTCGCAAAGACTGGTTTTGATACGATGGCATCTCCCGGGGTAGCAGGCTTAGATTGCCATTGTGAAGACAAGTTGAATAACCATTGGAGGTGTTGGTTACGATTCTGAACCTTACTCCTGGTCATTCCCTTGAAATGTTTTGAACCACGTCAACTTGGTACGATTGGTCCGAGGTTCAATGAGACCTATACTTTCATTGCCGTGTGGACCATATTTAATGGAGATCCTAATGGACATAAGATAGAGTGAACGCCTGCTTGAAATAGAAAAAAAAAGTTATCATAATGGTCCAATGGACCCAGAGGGAACGATAGAAGAGGTTAATCGCAGTAGCACTCCAAGTTGCGTCGCCTGCTGCCAGACCATTTTAGCAACTCCGCTACAGAACTCTGCACTGCCACAATGCCAGGTCTTGCGCAAAGTATGTACGAAATCATAATGCTTGGTGTCCACTATTGCTCTGCGCATATCCAGCCTTTATTTACAGTAAATATAACTCTTGACTTTTTCAAACGTCAAATGAATAGGAAACGAGTATGGTCGAGAAGCGCGGTTTTGAGCTGTGCCCGGTACTCAGATTTGCATTCTATCAACGGCAAGACGCCTTTCGTGTCGATCCTCCTGCAAGCCAACTCCACGCCGGAGTCAACCCGTCCCTGGGCTATCCGCATGAAGATGCAAAAGTGCTTCTTCTCCGGTAAAAGACAACCCACGTCGCGACCCGCGGCGCTGACCGACCTATCGAACTGGAAATCTACCACGCCGACCGCATAGGAATGGTTCTCCGGGTCGAGTTCGGTTTGGGAACTACGTGTAAATTGACCGATTATCGTCAGGTTCCGTATCAGACTGGGATCCCTTGGCTGAAGTGCGTAGTAGTGGTGGTTTGATTGGACAGCTTGAACTTGCACTTGTACGACAACCAGCTTGAGCTGGATGCCTCGCTTTTGGATGGCATAATCGTGGTCACAGTAAGGCCTAGCCACGACTGTTTGATAAGATGTTGGAGAGGAAGGTAAAGCCATGGAATAACGGGAACATGGCCCAGCCCAGGCAAAGAAGCTTGGATCGCCGGAGCGCTGTGCGATTGCTTCGAGTAGTCTCTGAAACGCTCTTTCGCCTTCTCCATATGCAATTGGCATCATGATGTCGAAGATTCCCAGAAGAGAGTAAGCAATATCTTCGATACGAGTGGTTTTTCGTTTTGATGCCCACCTCATCTTCGTAGACACCATGAGTTGCGGCGACCTCAAATTGAAGCCTCGAATGTTGATCCAATGGATATGAGTGACTTTGCTGATGGAATGCAACATGAAGCCGCTGAGTTTGTCGTTCGGAAACGGAAAGCTTTTGTCTCCATGTACCTCCTTCATCCTCGGACAGACCGGACTCCAGTTTTTGCCATACATTCTAAGTCTTTCCGGCGCTAAAAGCTCCTGTAACGTCCACCCTCTCGTAAACCAGGGTTCCTGAGCGAAGTCTTTGACAGAGGAAGATTTGGCCAGATACACGATGCATACGAACGCATCTCTGTACCAATGATACATTGACCGGATCGCCTCCTCCAATTCCGAGCTGCTCTCTTTGTTGATGCAACAGGTGTCCGACCACACGTACTCGCAGCCGTAATCCTTTGCCTTTTCGCAGAAACGCTGGAGTTTCTCGTATCCCGAGGATCTGGGAGGAGGTCGTTGGCCGTAAACCTTGCTCGATATGTCCCTGAATTCTGGCTCTTCTTCACCCCAGCGATGCGAGAAGATAGCATACTTGAGGAGCTGCTTGATCTCGTCCTGCTCATGGGTGCGATCAGGATTCCGAGCGCGAATGTCAAGCACGTCGGACAGTGACCTTGCGGTATTTCCTGAGTTGCGCTTCGCCAGCACGTTCCATCATGTGCCTCGCCGTCTCCATGTCCACAGTGATGGTGTCAATGATCGGCCGAAAAATCTTCCAGAGCTCCCCTCGGCTGTAGAGTCTCATATCACTGATACGAACAAGGTATTGGGGTATATCGTTGAAGATGAATTCGTCATAACACTCGAGGTGCAGTTTGTGCAATGACGACCTGGACAAGAGTTGATCGATATCTTCCGATCCAGCGACTTCGGAATCGAAGGGCGACTCCTCCGACAAGAAATACGATTGGGGTGGTGATAGTCGTGATGGGGTAGCATTAAGCAACCTATGATTCATATCGAGCACATAATCCGTGAGGTATAGTGTGATGCAGGTCGTATGATGTTGTAATCGTTTACTACTAACGAGTTTTGCACCTGAGAATTTGGCAAGTCAAAGTAAGTCACAGCTAGGTCACGCGTTGCCAATTCAAGTCCATCATGGTGTTCAACTCAGTAGAAGCAATGAGTAGCGTCAGAGATCTCATGTGCACTCAAAAAAAAGTGAGAGATCGAAGCTGTAGAAAAAGCTGCCAAACTCCTAGGGTGGCAAAACCCGTGGTAACCAATAGAATCTGAAAACTCTGGGTGATCGATTGCGACCTACGAATTCAGCAAAGTACCGGCCCGCGTGACCCAGACAAGGTTATCTTGATGAAATTTCTCGCTGAGATCCGAAAAGCATATCTACGACGTTTAATCTCAAGAGTTCAGATAACATACTTCCGCAATCAACAACACACTTGACCCAATAAACACGGCACGTCTTCGCAGACAGCTTACACGAAACAGGACACACATCGTGTTCCATGTTAATCCGATTGTTAGCGCCACCGATTGACCACACAGTCAAAGATCTGCCCATCCATCGCCCAACCCTTCCCAAACATCCCATTTCCGGCCACCAAGCCACCCTGTAATGCGTCGCCGGTCACGCCGGTCCTGTTCTTCCACCTCGTCCTCGACGTCCTCGAGTACACTTTGCCCAGCATCCCCGCCCTCCCCGTCCTTCCGTCCAAATGCCAACACAGCCCACCCGATCACGATCATCCCCGGCGGCCGCTGCTCCCCCACATTCGCCAGCGCACTCTCCACGTCCTCGAGCGTCGACACGAGTACTCTCTGATCTGGCATCGAGCCCCGCTCGATGATCGCGATCGGAAGATAGGCCGGGTAAGCGGGGCCGTCCCGTCGTCCCCCATGTTCGGTCGCCAGGAGTGCGCGTACGACCTCGCTGAGCCGCGCGACGCCCATGAGCACGAGCACGGTGCGCGCGCGGTTATATCCTGGGAGAGAGACCGCTTTCCCTTGTCGCCCGACGCCTGTGCAGGCGACGAAGGACTCGGCGACGCCACGGTGCGTGACTGGGATTCCGGCGCATGCGGGTGCAGCAAGGGCGGAAGAGAGCCCTGGAAGGACGAGTGGGGCATAGCCGTGGGCACGAAAGTAGGCGAGCTCCTCGCCGGCGCGGGCGTACACTATCGGGTCGCCTTGTTTCAGCTGGATCGTGCGGTAGAGAGCGGGACGAGATGATGGGATCCAAAAACGGGTATGTTAGCACACGAGGCCGAGGGAATGTCGTAGTGAGCACAGTACGCACCCTGACAACAGTCAGGCCGCGGTTGGCAGCCTCTACGGCTGCTTCCATCATTTCCATCTGTGCACCGTCCGCGTTCCCGGGGAACTTTCGCGCAATCCGCACTTTAACGTGCGGCGGAATGAGCTCAAGGACAGGCGCCGGAACAAGTTTATCAGAGAGCACGATGTCAGCGTGCTTCGTCAGTGCCGTGTGCGTCGCGAGTGTGAGAAGCGAGGGATGACCTGGTCCAGATCCAGCGAGGAGGATGCGACCTTTGGTTTGTTTGGCAATGGGGCGGGTAAACTCGAGTCCGTGCTGAGATTTCTTTTCGTCTGTCGAGAGGACGGGGACAGTTCCTTCATGGGCGACCTCGCCGTCGAGAATATCCTTCATCTCACGTTCTGTCATCGCCGCAAGCCGGGAGATGGGCCAGTACTCGCTGACCTGGACGACCCACCTCATCTGTCGTCTCGCAGCCTCAATGCTGCTCTCCTGCGAGGTAACAGCACCCAGCGTTCTAATGGGTACTGGGGTGTTTGGAGTCATCACGGCGCTGTCCTCGCCTTCTTCACCGCTGGCTGGGGCCGCGTTCTCCTTGGCTAATTTCCTCGCCAAATTTCTGAGCTGCCCGACCTTGGTCACGGCAGTTCCGACGTCCTTGGATAACCCAGCAACAATCTCCCTGCGTACTCGCCCCCCAAGTCTACATCCTTCTCCATTCGTGGTTACGCCAACCTGTAGGGGGCTCTTGGACGACGAAACGGGGTCGAGGAAGCGATGTGTTGCTGCAAAAGAAAAGTCGCAGAGTTCCGGCATGTCCGTGACGTTGATGGGAATACGGTGAGCGCGACATAACCTCGCGAAATGGGTCGCGCGGAGGCGTGCGATGGAGACGAAAGGCGAGGTGGAGGTGGTGTCAGTGACACATGCCAGAGACACCGGGGTATCTACAAGATAGTAATCCAAGGCTGCCATGTCTCGGCTTATTTTCGAGTCGTTCGTGTCTACGGAACTTGCAGAGGACTCGGGAACGGGAAGGTGGTTCCAGTCGATCACTTCGAGCTGGCCGTGCTTGGCTCTCCACCGGAGCTCCTCGCAGGCTGCGTCAAGACCGCCATTCACGAGTACTTTGACGACGGCGTCTGCTTCGAGAGAGGCATATGCTCTACTTGCTGACAGTGCATCACCTCCGACGATGAGAACGCACTTGGAGTTCATCCTGAACGAGAGCATGAGAGATGCCCCACCTGTAGGTGGTGGAAATGGATCCATGTCGGTCGTTATCGCTGTCGACGAATAAGACCATTACTTTTCAGGGTCTGTCCCACATACGTCTTTGTCTAAGGGGGGTGGTGACAGCCTGTAAATTTTCGAGATAAGCAAAGCGTGACCATGAGCAAATGTATGGATTACATCAGCTAGTCGAGTACCTGACAAGGAGCCTGCATCAGCAAGTACTGGCTTGGAGCTGCACCAAGTCCATGCAGCTCGTCGATAACGCTACCGTGAGCGATCTCACCAGTAGTATCTGTGAAATGCGATATTGACACAATCGTGATAGTTTCTCAAGCAACTCTCTGCGTTGTTTGAGTCGACAAAAGACAAGGGGACGATATGGCTGACGCACAAACGACGTGCGTGCACTCGCTTTTCGTTCGTTCTACTTTCCCAACACCTCATCGATGCGTACGCAGTGACTCATGACGGCGAAGACGCCACGATGGACGATACAGGCCCAGACAACCAGAAGGAGTACCCATGTCTGATCCGTGTCACAGACGGCAAAAACGTCAAGTTCTCTACGCACGTGAGTTCCTCTTTTTCTCCTCGTACCCCAACTCATCTTGATCTCTACCATCATCAATCCCTTGTCATCTCCCACCACTCTCCCAATTCTCATCACGATCACGATCACACGACATCGTTATCCTAGATCACCCCTTCGGAGCTCCCAAAATTTCACGTCGCCTACGGTAGTCTTCTCAAAGCGTCTTTCAGCACGCTTCGCAAGCGGGACAAGAAACGCGAAAAACAACGCGCGGAACAACTAGCAAAACGAAAGCAGCGCATGGGGGAGGCTGTCGTTGTCGATGGGCCCAAGCGCGGGAACGGCAGGCGGAAGCGGCAGAGAAAGGTGAAGGCGGCGATGAAACAGGAGCAAGCAAAGGAGAGGGCGGCGAAACAGGAAGAGGAGAGAGCAAAGGCGCAGGTACCGGTATCGTGATCAGAGCTTGGGCGTGACTGTGAGTGTGGGGCATTTTGCACTTTGATCCTGCGGGCGGGGCTTGCTAGCAGTGCGAGGTCGCGATGACGTACATATGGCTCGTCGTGATTGACGATGGGTATCCCGCTGATGTAACAGCCCTGCAAGCTCTAGGTATGGAATCTCCAAAATAGCTTGATACATTCATGAACACTTGCGATCCCTCTACGTAATGTCTGCAGACATGTAAACCTGATGTTGATATAAGGGGACTCTCGCAAGCATGGAAATGTTGGAGGACATCTGGTGTGTACCTTTTCGCCAGAGACCCACTGTCCACTGCGTCATGGATGGGTGGATGTGTCCATGCAACCATCCTCGCAGACGTCCGACTCGATGTTCGGCAATACATGTCACAAGATAACTAAAGAGAATGTATTAGACAAACGGTTGTAAGACGCGCTCCATAATCCTTTTTGCATTCTATCATCGGTAAAATATCTCCCGTTTCCAGCTTCAGGCTAGGCTGCCCAAAAGTGCTCGGCAACAACACCGGAGAAGACTTTATCAACATGCAAAAGTACCGTTTCCCAGCGAACAGAAAACCATTGTCGTCTTCATCGTCACCGTGATGGGGCTGCCGATCGAAGTTGACCACTCCAAGTGCAAAGGTTTCCCCTGAAAAGACATTGGGACGGCGTCGGAGTCGACTTGTCACCGTTATGATCCGCGAGAGGTCTGCATCGAGGGGCTGAAGCGTGTAGTGATGGTCCAACTGGCATACTTGCATCTGTATTAGAAGCAACTTGACTTGAACGCCGAGCTTTTGGATAATGTAGGCACGGTCACCGCCACCAAGTGCAGTGACTCTCGTGGTAAAGGACGAGGGCGAGGAAGGCAACGCAAGGGAATAGTCCGAGCACCACCCCGCCCACGCAAAGAAAGACGAATCCTGAGAGTGCTGTGCAATAACATCGAGTAATTTGTGGAATGCCATGCTCCCCTCGCCGTATGCGATCGGCATTGAGACGTTGAAGATCCCGAGGAGGGAGTACGCAATATCTTCCACCCGAGTGGTCTTGCGCTTGGATGCCCACCTCATCTTCTCCGACAATGGGACCTGCATCGGTCTGAACTCTTGAATGTACTCTGCATCGATTCCAGTGGTTTTGCTGATGGCATCCAGCATGTGGGTATTTTGTTTGTCGTTAGGGAGATGGTTAGATGGGGAACGCAACTGTGGAGGTAGCTGATTTGGGCTGAGGTTACGGTGCAGCAAAGGCGAAGTAAAGGTATTTTCCTCCCCCACGGGGAAGATTGGAGTCCAGTCTCTGCCATACATTCTCAGATTCCTTGGTGCCAAAAGTTCTTGTAAAGTCCATCCTCGCGTAAACCAGGGCTCATCTCGAAAGTCTTCGGTGGAGGAAGACCTGGCGAGATATACGATGCATACGAAGGCATCCTCATACCATCGATACATCGACCGAATCGCCTCCTCGAGCTCCGCGCTGCTTTCCTTATTGATGCAGCATGTGTCTGACCACACATAGTCGCAGTCATACTCCTTCGCTTTCTCACAGAAACGCAGGAGCTTCTCATATCCCGGGCCTGTTGGACAAGGCTTAGCGCCATAGATCTTGCTCGACATATCCCTAAACGTGGGCTCCCTAACTCCCCATCGATGCGAAAATATTGCGAACCTAAGAAGGTACTTGATTTTTTTCTAGGGGGTGGATGAGGCTTCTGGGGGAACAGAGGAGAAGACACGCAACCTTGCATAGCAGCCTTACGTCACCATCGTATGACCACCTCTTCACCGTGCTCCTTGCCTCTTCCACGTCGATAGACATGGTGTCTACGATAGGGCGGAAATTTTCCCATAGTTCGTCCCGACTGTAGAGCCTCATGTCGTTGATGCGAATGAGGTATTGGGGCAAGTCATTGTAGACACATTTATCGAAGAACTCGAGACAGATCTCGCGCAAAGTCGACTCGGATAGGAAGTTATCTGGGTCAGCAGCGTTTGAAGACCGCCGAGGCATTGTGGGTTTGGCGTGGAAAGGGTGTGAACGCTCTCTTTAAAGATCATTTATTTTTGTTTATCTTGTCGTTACAGGAACTGCCTCCCCGTAGCCGTCCCAAGAAACCTTGGGGTGGTTTCTTCACAGGAACATGGATTATTCGAGAGCATGTCCTTTGTCGATGTTTGCGTGGTCTGCGACCACAAAGATGCGGGAGTCATGGAACATGTTTACAGTCGTACAGCACTTGGGAAAGAAAGTGACACCAATCGTGTGTGACGGATCCCGTGATTTGTGACAGTTCGCGTACTCCACTCCATTCAGCAACGGCGACCACGCCAGACGTTCTCCTCGCACCCGCAATGCCTCCGCGACGATCTTCTCGCACGCGCACCTCGGACGCGCAACCTAGCTCGAGTTCAACACCTTCGGATGCCACCACCGGCAAGCGAAAGCGCGGCCAGTCGGTTGCAGGGGACGAGACGGACGTCGAGACGGAAAACGCGATTCGGTCGACGTCGAGGTCCAAGCCCCCATCATCCTCGCGTGCACGTGCAAAGCCTTCTTCCACCGTCTCGACATCAAGAGGACGCGCGAGTGTTGAACCGGAGCGGACGAGAGGGAGCAGGGCCTCTACAAAGACCAGGGGCGCGAGGAGGTTGAAGGATGTCCTCGAGACAGAGGAGGAGGGAGTGGATGCCGAGGGAGAGGATGAAGAGCAGGAACAGGACGACGATACGGATGGACGGGCACCCGAGACACCTCCTGCTCGGAAGAAATCACGTAAGTCTGTCGAGGGCGATGAAGTGCACCAACAGGGAGAGGGGGCGGTACGGAAAACTCTGAGGAGGGGTGAATCTCGTCAGGTGGTCGAGGAGGAGGAAGACATGGACCCCACGCCTGCACCCAAGACTCGACGCTCCTCAGTCAAGCCCCCGTCCTCAAGAACGACAAAGACCACCCGATCTCGCAGACCGCTAAGACTCGAGAGCGATGTTGAGGAAGAGGTGGAAGGAGAACAAGAAAAGGAGGAGGAAAAAGAGACTGTGATCCCAATTTCGGACGACGAAGACCCTCTCCCAGTTCGAAGAGGAGGTCGCAAAGCAGCATCTGGTAAACTTGCTTCCAAGCAGTCGCCCCCCACTCGCAACTCCTTGTCCAAGCCCTTCGAGAAGGTCGAGACGTCAGAGCAAGAGGGAGAAGGGGAGGAGAATGTCCCTACGCCACGACCCCGCAAGTCCGCCCCTGTCACGCCCCGTCAAGATCCCATGCCTCAACGGCAGGGTACGGCAAGCGACGACGAGGATGACCTAGACGGCTTTGACCAACACTACAAAGGTTCTCCGCGCCGTACAAAACGACAATCCACCAACAAAGACACCCCACTAAGCCAAGTGTCCCGGACTCCAAAACATGTGCCACCGGTAGAGGAAGATGAGGAAGAGCATTCACTCTTAGAACCCAGAGTCAGACCGCCACCTCAATCACAATTCCCTCCAGTAGAGGAGGTCAAGGGGCCAAAGGCTCGATTGGTCATTCACAAAATGGTATTAGTCAACTTTAAGAGCTATGCGGGAAGACAGGAGATCGGACCCTTCCACAAGGTGCGTGTTAGAACGTTTAAATTTGAAGCATTCATTCTGATCAGGTCCGTGGTCAGTCTTTCTCGTCCATTGTCGGCCCCAATGGCTCAGGGAAGTCGAACACGATCGACGCGCTATTGTTCGTGTTCGGATATCGTGCATCAAAAATGCGGCAGGGTAAACTCTCGGAGTTGATTCATAACTCGGCTCGATACCCAGATCTTGACGAATGCGGCGTCGAAGTGCACTTCCGAGAAATCATTGATTTTGTAGGAAATTTCCTTCGCATTTCGTTTTGTACTCCCTTACGCCACACGCAGCCTGGTCCCGACGCATACAGGGTGGTACCAAACTCGCAATTGGTTGTCGCGCGGATAGCGTACAAGAATAACTCAAGCAAATATACGATCAATGGGCGCGCCAGCAACTTTACAGAAGTACAGACGCTCCTCAAAGGTCGGGGGATTGATCTTGACCATAAACGGTTCCTCATCCTGCAGGTAATTCTGCCCGCAACGACTCCTTACCCTCTCTCCTGTTTGCGCCTGACCTCGCATGTTTATTCATCAGGGCGAAGTTGAGTCGATTGCGCAGATGAAACCCAAAGCTCAGAACGAGCACGAGGATGGGTTGCTTGAGTACCTCGAAGACATCATTGGTACCTCCTCGTACAAAACTCCGATTGAAGAAGCGCTCGCGCAGGTAGAATCACTCACCGACCAGCGAAGCGAGAAGCTGAACCGGCTCCGCATCGTTGAGCGGGAGAAGAACGCACTGGAAGCACAGAGGAAGGAGGCGTTGGATTACCTGAGGTTGTTTAATGACCACGTGAGAGCAAAAAGTCGGCTTTGGCAGTGGTACCTCTGGAAGTGTTTGGAGAACGAAGCCAAGTTTAATGCACAGATCGTGAGTGGTTTAACGTTTTCTTTGCTTCACCTGCAGTAGACTGGGGTTGCTCGTGTATAGGGCAAATACCAGAAAGAGTTAGACGCGGAGAGGGAGAGGAACAAGGACGATATTACCCATTTAGAGATGTTGGAGAAACACCTTGAGGAACGTGAAAAGGCATACGAGGTTCGTCGCTTGTGATACATTTCAGATTCATTTTCCCATTCACCTGTCGTGTCTCTTTAGGAGGTGAAAGCTGCAGCTGAAGAAGCCCTCAAAGACCAGACTGCGCACGAGAAGCAAGCTGTTGGGCTAGAAGAACGGCGTAAGTATGCCAACACTAAGGCGAAGAAGCTGAAGAAGACGCTTCAGGAGGTGCGCGTTTTTGTCTGCAATCCTCTCCGCCGCTGACCATTCCTCCCACAGGACGAACAAGCTAAAGCCGCGGCTGAACGCACGATCGAAGATAGTACTGCCAAGATCGAGCGGAAACGGACGGAGATCGAGGAGCATGAGGTAAACCTCAAGAAGGAAGAGGACGTTCTCGAAAGCATTCGAGATAGTTTGAAGGGTGCGTCATACATGCGTGTCATCCCCGTAACTTGACTTACGCTGTGTACTTGAAGACAAGACGCAGGTGTTCCACGATCAGATCGAGGTTAAACAAAAAGAGCTCCAGCCGTGGACTACCAAGATCAACGCGAAGAAAGCAGCGATCGATGTAGCGACGAGCGAGAGGGATGCGTTGGCGGGTAAGGTTGCCGGTCTCAAGGACGCAGTCAAGAATGCCCAAGACGACCTTGAGCAGCAGCAGGCAGCACAACAGGCCAAGGTTAGTTGCATGTTACGCTTGTGGATTCAACTCACGTTTGACCCGACGATTTGGTGCTGTAGCTCGATGGATTGAATGATCTGAAAGCGAAGAAGGCGAATTTGCAGAAGGAGCTACAGGCTCACGCGAAGAACTTCCATGTAAGCACTTTTTACCATGCTCAAATGCGCGAAGATCACTCGTCACTCACAATCTGTTCGCGTTCGTAGGATGCCCAAGGACATGTACAGGAGTTGCGTGGTAAGACATCAACTCTTCGACAAAGAACAGAGGAGGCGAAGGCATCTCAAGCCGCCAGCACGTCGCAAAACAAAGTGCTTGATCATCTCAACCGTCTCAAGCAAACTGGGCGCATCGACGGTTTTCACGTGCGTGCTCTTCCTTATTTACGCTTCCGCACACAAATCGGATGTGTTTCCTCTAGGGCCGCCTAGGCAGTCTCGGGGCGATTCCCGATAAGTACGACGTCGCCATCTCCACTGCCTGTGGTGCACTCCACAATATGGTCGTCGACACCGTCGCGCAAGGTCAAGCCTGTATCAATTTTCTCCGTGCACAAAACGTCGGTCGCGCTTCGTTCATGGTTCTCGAGAAGTTGTCCAGTGATCGCATCAACGAACGAATCCAAACCCCCGAAAACGTCCCGCGATTGTACGATCTTATCAAACCCAAGGACGCCAAATTTTTGCCTGCATTTTACAAGGCCGTCGGGAACACGCTCGTCGTGGACGACCTCGAACAGGCGAACCGGATCGCCTTCGGTTCTTCGAAACGGTGGCGCGTCGTCACGCTTGCGGGCCAATTGATAGATTCTTCTGGCACTATGTCTGGCGGTGGGAACCACGTCTCACGCGGGGGGATGAGTTCCAAGTTGGCAGCAGATGCAGTGAAACCAGAAGTGTTGAGGAAGTATGAACAGGAGAGCGAAGGAGCCGCAAAGGAACTTGAGGAGGCGACGAGAGTCCTGAGGGCATTGGAGGGTGAGGGAGAGCGCTTGGCGCTTGCGGGCCCACAGTTGGAGATGGACGTGGAGAAGCTGGCGATGGCGGTGAATAATGGGCGGAAGCGACTCGAAGAGGCGGAGAAGCGGGTCCGTGAACTCAAGTGCGTAGGTCGTTTCGTTGCGCTCGTCATGCGGCGCGTGTTTTTTCGGTCATGTTTTCTTGATGGGGTGAGGTGTGCTGATCGGTATGGTCTATTAGGGCACAGAGCAAGCCTGACGCTCGGGACACGGCACGGATCGAGGCGCTCGAACGGGAGATTGCAAACGCGACGACGGAGCTGGAAGACCTCCAAACGAAGTCGGGCAAGATCGAGACTGCGATCAAGGAACTCGAGAAGAAAATTCTCGAAATCGGAGGTTCGAGACTGTTAAAGCAACGGTCGATGGTCGACGGCATTAAGCTGCACATCAACCTCGCCAACGACGAGATCACGAAAGCAGAGGTGGCCAAGGCCAAGGCGGAAAAGGACGTGGTCAAGTTCGCGTCATCGATTGATGGGAACGCTACTGCCGTGGCGGAGGCGGACGAGGAGATCAAGAAGTTGCAGGCGCAGCTCGAAGGT
>JBBPLO010000547.1:0-17954 GCA_038089835.1 Retiboletus flavoniger | reverse complement strand
AGGTTGGGGAGTTCAAGAACCAGGCGGGCTTGGGGGGGTTGAGGGTCTGGGGGTTGCAGAAGTAGGTGAGGTTTTTGTGGTTGGTGAAGACCTGGATGGGGAAGGGAGAGCCGCAGAGGTAATGTTTCCACGCCTGGAGGGCGCAGATGACTGCGAGGAGTTCGCAGTCATGGATGTCATAGTTTCATTCCACGGGGAGGAATGATTGGGAGATGAAGGAGCAGGGTTTCCATTCTCCGTTTTTATCGAGCTGTTGGAGGATGCCTCCGGTGGCGAACTTGGAGGCGTCAGTTGTGATGGCGAATTGTGCCGTGGAGTTGGGGAGGCGTAGGACTGGTCATTGGAGGAACTGATTTTTGAGGTCCTCGAAGGCTGTTTGGCAGTCGGGGGTCCATTCCCAGGGCTGCATTTTCTTGGTCAGGTCGATTAGTGGGCAGGCGAGTGTTGAGTAGTTGGCGATGAATCGCTTGTAGAAGTTAGCAAATCTAAGGAAGGATCGGACTTGTTTCACGGTGGTCAGGACAGGCCATTTGGAAATGCCCTCCAATTTGACCAGGTCCATGGCGGCGTGGCCTGGTTGGATGATCATTCCGAGATACTTGACCTCGTCCGTTGCAAACTTACACTTCTCTAGTTTGAGATGGAGGTTGAGTTCAGCCATCCTCTGGAGGACGCGTTTGGTGTGTTCCATATGCAGGGCGTCGTCTGGGGAGAAGATGAGTAAGTCGTCCATGTAGATAATCAGCCATCCTTCAGTGATCATGTCATGGAAGGAGTCGTTCATGAATCTCTGGAAGGTCGCGGGGGAGTTAGTAAGTTCGAAAAACATTACATTTGGTTGGAAGAGTCTGCGGTGAGTTATGAAGGCGGCTTTCCACCAGTCTTCAGGTTTGATTTGTATGTTGTTGTATCCCTAACGTATGTCGAACTTTGTGAATTTCTTGGTGTCTCGGAGCTTGTCGATCAGCTCAGAGATCAGGGGTAGTGGGTAGGCATTCCATATGGTTGCCTCGTTGAGTTTGCGGTAGTCTTGGCAGGGTCTAAGACTGCCGTCTTTCTTGTGGACAAAGAAGAAAGGGGAAGCTTGTGGGGAGTTGGACAGGGAAAATTTCCCAGCGGCCAGGTTTTCATTGATGAATTTATCTGCTGCTTCGATCTCGGTGGGAGATAGAGGGTATACTTTCCTGACATGGGGAACGAAATCAGATTTAAGTTTGATCTCGTGGTCATAGGGTCGGCTGGGTGGGAGGTGGTCGGCCGCGTCTTTCGAGAAGACAGAAGCGAATTGTTGGTATTCTGGGGGTAAGGTGGTTTTGGGAACCGTGAGAGCTTCGGCTCGGGCGAGTTTGGTGGCTTGGGTTAGCTTTGCTACCTGGGCAGGTTGGAGGAAGTGAGATCCACATCTCATGATCCAAAAGACGGATCGGTTCTTGGCGGTGGCATTCATGAAGATGTCCTCGGTTGTCCAGTCATTGTAGTCTCGGAGGTGGTCATGCAAGACGGTTTTCACCGGTAGGGCATCTGGTTCGTGGTCAGGAAAGGTGTAGACCTTATCGTGTCTACACTGATCAAGGCGGACCCTCTCCTTGCATAGCTTGGATTGGTCGGTTCTCTCTTCTAGGGAGAGGGTTCGTTTTGCCCAATTGATTTTGGGATTCGTGGCTCGAAGCCAGGGGAGGCCAAGGATGACGTTATCTCATCCAAGGTGCATGATGTGGAGGAGAACTTGGTGGGTTAGTCCTCCGATGATGATGAAGAGGGAAGACGTATGGGTTATCTTCCCTTTCTTGTTTAGTAATCTATCGGTGTTGCGAGCCTGGATTGGGGTGGAGAGTTTCGTAAGAGGGAGTTTGTGTTTCTCTATGAACACTCGGTCGATGCAAGAGATGTTTGCTCCACTGTCGACGAGGGCAGAGGTGGCGACGGTTTTCTTGGTGTACGTAGGTCACACAACTTGGATGGGAATTTGCATAGATTTTTCAGTCATGTTTACTACTACAGCATTTATGGAGGAAGGGGCTAATGTCGAGGTAGACTTCCTTTTTAAAAATCCTGGAGAAAGATGGTCTTTACATCCTCTCCATCTTCTTCGTCATCATTGTCCTCGATCTCTTGTAGACGAGGGATTTCTTCGTCAGTTACTTCAGCGACCCTTTTGATAGGTCGGTTCAGGGTACCTGTGGGGCACTGTGGGGGAAAGGTGGGGCATTTGAAGAAGGAGTGGCCAGGTTGTCGGCAACGGAAGCATAGTTTCTTTTCGACGCATCGCTTTCTTTCTTCGGAAGTGAGCTTCCCAATGGCGTGGACTACGTCAACGTCCATGGTGTTAGGGTCTCTTCGGGGGGTATTTGAAGAGGACGGGGTGCTTTGGGAAGTCGGGCGGTACGTTCGCTTGACGATTTCCTGGGTTCTTTCCCACATAGTTTGGAAGTGGGTCGCCTTCTTGTACCAATCTTCGATGGTAGTCGGAGGGAACTCCATGGAATAGATCTTCATCATCAGGGGTTGGGGGAGCCCTGCTGAGAAGTATGCGATGAGGACATTGTCGTCAAGTATATTCAAGACGACGATGTTGCGATGGAAGTCGGCAATGTAGTTGGTTAAAGAGGGTTCGTAGGTCCCCTTCTTTTTGATCATTCGCGTGGTGGTGAGCCATGTGATGGCGTTGCCAATCGAATCTTGGTGTTCAAAGGCGGTTTTGAATTTGCTTACGAAAGTAGGGAGAGTTCCAAGGGTGATGATTCCAGTGGCCATACACTTCTGATGGAAGGTGGCAGCCCAGGTGGCGGCTGACCCTTTGGTCATGTGCGAGAGAGCGAAGGCGATTCGTTTAGTGTCAGTGTTGTAGACATCCTCATTAACGAGGAGATAGAACTGTACAGTGTGGAGCCACTGTACGGCTGTATCAGGGGACCCATCGAAGGGTGTAGGGGCTCCAAGACAGAGTTTCTTTCCAGAGGACATAGTTTTTCTGGGTGAAGTCGGCTGAGGGAACAGGGGACGCGGTCTAGATAAAGGGTATCCAGTGAGCACTGGGTGTGGCGTAGGTCTGGGAGGGAGAGGAAAGACAGGTTGTGTGATAATGGGAGTGGGAGAAGGAGGGGTAGGAACTCTCGGAAGGTTAAGTTGGGCGGAAAGGTCGTGGGCGAGCTGGAGAGTCTCTTCCTGCTCTTCTTGGGTTGTGGGGTTGACTTTGTGGTCAGAGTGGTCCAAGGACGAGGGGGATGAGGGTTGTTCGGAGACGATGTCTCGGGGAAGGAACCACCTGGTAGGGGTTCGGGGATCAATGATGGTGCATTGCCCAGGGAATCACCCTGTGCAGGCTGAGTGCGGGAGTGTGGTTAGGAAGTAAGACGACCTAGTAGTCGCTTATAGGGGAGAGCTTAGTCTTTTGTTACGTCAGGCTGGAACCGATGGGATCTCGAGTGAGTTAACTGCCTCGACGTGGGACGAGCGAGGTGGACTTAGGAGAGTACAATGAGGGAGGGCTTCGAGGTATGATGAGTACAGATCTAGTGCCTAGTACGCAGACGAGCGTAGGTCCAATGCCTACAGCCGGAGGCGAAGGTTACTCGTTGGGAAGACCTGTGGAGTCTAAGGTTAGGAGTCTAAGGGGGTTTCCGAGATCCTGGACGAAGGTCAAAGAAAGAGACTTTCGGGGAGTGCCCTTAAGCCCTTAGTGTGTCACTGCGGATGATGACGAGGGGAGCGAGGAGGCCAAGTAACTCATAGTATTCAAGAAGACTAAGCTAAGGGAATACAAGTGAGAACGCGAGGTTTAAATACAGCTACCAGAAGGGTTACGTAAGGGGATGCGTCAGCGTCAGAGATAAGGAGTGAGTCAGCGAGATAAGGGCTGAGTCACGACGAGTCATATCTAATAATACATGGTTCCATAGAACGTCATAGAAGAAGGAAGAAGCAAAAGGAACTGGGAAGGGGGTACACGGGGTAGCAACGGCATACCAGAGGTCCGAAGGCACTGAGGACCAAACGAGACTTAGCTAAGTAAAAGTGAAAGAAAAAGAAGATAGGAGACTGAGTCTTGTATCGTAACAATGTACTGTTGGAATTCATTACCATTGCAAGTGAATTTCTGGTGAAGTTTGGCTAGTTCAAGGTGAGTGGTGGCTTTGACATCATAAGAGAAGAAAGTAGTTTCAAATTCTTTGATGAACTCATCAAAGGTCTTAGTGGTAATGGAGGTGTTGGCCATCTTGTCATATCATGCTTCAGCAAAAGAGGCTTCTCTTCTGGTGGGCATTTTGTTGAGGACTGTCATGATTTTTCAGGGTCAAGGGGGTAGAGGGGTTGGTTCAGGTTGAAATAGGCCCTTATTGCCTTGATTCAATGAGAAGTGTCAGAGAAGTTTCCAGAGAAGTTGGCAGGAAGAGTAGCTTTGAATTCAGAGGGCATGGTGGATGAGCTGGGGCATGATAGGGTTGAAGGAGGGGGTGGGCTAGAATGACAAGGTGGGCTAGGATGACAAGGTGGGCTAGGATGACAAGGTGGGCTAGGATGACAAGGTAGGCTAGGGGGGCAATGAGGTGGTGGACTGGAGGAGCAACGACAAGGTGGTAAGCTGGGGCATTGGTTGAAGAATGGCTGTGAAGTTCTAGAGAAGGCAAGGAAGTACTGTGGGCTTGGGGAATGCTGAAGGTGGGAGGTCCCTGAGCCTGTGATTTGTTGAGTGGGAGTTCTCTGGGGTGTGGCATCAGTGATTTTGATGTTGCTGTCATTGGCTGAGTATCTAGGAAGTCTGGTGTTTGGTGGATGGGTCCTTTATCTAGATAGGTGGAACCAGGGAAATTCTTGATCTTTTGTTATGCATAGCACACATAACAGAATAAGACTAGGACTTGAGGGAGTTAAGACCTTTTAGGTGATACTTACAAAGAGACCAACATCTAAGGGATCTTTTGCTAGAGGCAAGGAAAGTCTTAGAATTGCTAAGACTTAGACTGGGACTAGGGATGATGCTTGATAGTATGCTAGTATTATAGAGAGTACAGAAGTAAGAGATGACTATTTATAGTATCAGACATGTTGCATGGACCATGGAAATGAGAAGAATACAGTGGAACAAGGGGGAACAATTAGATATAAGAGAATCTAATTAGGAGGGGCATAGTTCATGGGTGAAAGGGAAGAGAAGTCTATGTCAGAGATGGATAGCTGTTGTAGAAATAGAGAGGAAAGTCTGCCAATGAACAAGTAAGCAGTCTGGATGCAAAGGATGTGAGTTTGTCGATAGGAAATAAGAACAGAGAAGTAAACAAGCAAGAGTATACATTAAGCAGGGAGAAAAATTGTAACAGTCTGTGTTTTCGGATGAAGCCCCAGTCAATGCAAGAGAGGTCAGTGCCACTGTCTACTAGAGCTTGGGTATCAACAGTTTTCACTGTGTTTGAGGGAACAACCAGTTGTAGAGGGATTCTCATGGATTTCTTGGTCAGAGATACAACTACAGGAGCACAAGTAAGGGGGGAAGGGGCACATGTCAAGGGTGTCCTCCATCTAAAAACCCTGGGTAAAAACTCAAGCAACCTTCTTATCCTCATCCTCATTCTCTTCTATTTCAATAAGGTTGGGGACTTCAGTGGGGACTTCTTGGATCTTTTTCAGCTTGGTTCCATTCCCAGTGAACATGCAGAATTGCTTTGCCATGTGGCCTTTCTCTCAGCATTCCAAGCATCAGCCTTTTTCAAAGCACTTCTTTCATTCTTCTGGGGTAAGCTTTGCCACTTTCTTGGTGATTCAATTTATAGTGACCTCAAAAACCCTTTCCATACTAACCTAGACTGTGGTGTGTGAAACACACTGCCAGGCACTGTGGGGATTTCACTTAGCTTTGGTGGAGTTATAAATAGTATTTACTCTTGGCTACAAATACACTCCTGGTGTTATGGGATTTGGTTCACATGCTGCCAAGATACAACCATTTTAAAACAGCCATGTCATGGAAAGAATTTTTGAACTTTTGAAATGATGACTAGGATCTCAGTCAAATCATTCATTATTTGTTATTGTTTGTTAATACAAACAAGGATATACATGTAAATAGTATATTTGAGTTCAAAAAAGTTCACACACTTCTTGATTCTCAACTTCTATCATGGTTAAGTCTCTCTCCCTCACTTAGCAAAACATTATCCTATCTTTGCTTGATGCTGGCCACTCTGGTGAAGCCATTGCCAAGCAAACTGGTGTCAGCCCTTCTGCTGTATCCAAACTTTGCTCCAAGCAGCATTCTGCCCATCCCAAAACTATTGGAGGTTGTCCTTCCAAGCTTTTTCCTGCCAATATTTGCCATGCCAAGCATCTTATCACCTCTGGCAGAGCTGAAAATGCTGTCCAAGTGACCAAAGCTCAATCCAACATTATCAATAAGCCTCTATCTGCCAGTACAGTTTGTCTTCACTTGAAGAAATCTGGTGTAAAGGCTGTGGTCAAGTTCAAACACCCTACTCTCTCTGCTAGATACAGTGGCTCAAACAATTGTTTCAATGTTTGGGTATTTTTCACTAATTGCAATATTATGACTCAACACATGATTGTAACCATTTGTTATTGGTGGATGAAAGGAATCCCTTGCTAATAGCTACAAATTAGTGCCTTGGTCAAAATATTTGAATAGGTTCTAGTGAAATGGCAGCCAAATTAAAATACTACCTTATTGGGACAATTGTTTGACTTTCAACTTCTATTACATATATCTAATCATAGGATGCTGTAAGGTGGTTACATAACTTATGTAAGGAATATATTATGTCACAGTTATGTAACCAATTATGATACAGCATTGACAAACCTTATTATCACAGGTATATTCCCTTATTACCACTCTAAAACATCTCTTTGCTGGTCAAAAGGATAATATCACCCCTCTTGCATTTCTTGATAGTTCCTGGTAAAAAATTCCATCCCAAACTGACATAAGGAAGTATACTGTGGCCAAGGTCCTTCAGGAAATCCCATCAGAGAAATAAAATCACCATGGTTGCTGTTCTTTCAATCTTTCTCCTACTGTTAAAACCGGTTCAACTCTGGAGCTAACTCTGGAACTTGGGAGTTAAGCTGGGGGCCAGGGCTTGGCTTCACCGTATGTGGTGCGCCCTTGCTTAGAATCATTGCCCCAATTTCGGAGGCTGGAGTTCAGAGGTTCAGAGGGGTTGCGCTCGAAGTTGTAAACAACGACGAGGACAACGACAAGGAGAGGAGAGAAAGTCTTCAAGACTTTTCTCAGGGATTCAGAGGGGGTTGTCAGAGTGGATCCGAGGATCAGGAGTTGGGAATAAGTTGGACTGATCAGAGATCAGGAGTTGGGAATAGTCGATATTCAAACTGAAGAATGTACAGAGTAATTCTAGGAGTTTATATACAGAGTTCGGAGATGTATTACTAAGAGTTCTTCATAACAGATTGGTAAGTAAGTTGGAATCAGAAGATAAGTAAACCGGAGCTGTACACCGGATATGTGAAGGCCGGAGCTGTGTACATAGGATCAGAGAGGAAAGAGAAGCGGGACTAATATAAATGGAGACAGAGTAACGTAGGAGGAATGGAGAGTGACATACAATGATATTCTGAGGACATTTCTGGAGGCTTGGAGTTGCACTCCAAGCAAGATAGCATCGGAGTTGTTGAGTGCAGGACCAGAGATGGGTTCGGAGGATCGGAATGGACTTGGGTAAAATCTGGTATATGGCAGTATCCCCCTCTTAGGCCTGAACCCCTGAAGGCCTTTAAGCGAGGGACAATACAGAGTCGGAGTAAAATTGGAGTGGGGTCGGAGTGGAGTCAGAGCGGAGTCCGAAAGTTTGTTGATCCAGTTTGGGTGTATAAAACCGATCGCATCTTGCTTGCCTCTCTTCTTCAACAACCATCATGTCTGACAATTCCAGCATCGCTGAAATTGCCAAGTGGTCCGATGACTGCCTCAAGGAATGCGAAGATGACGACGATGCCGTTTGTGAGGCGAAGTTTGCTGAGCGCAGACGACGTGCGAAAGTGAAGAAGGAAGAGGAGGCTTGGATGAAAGCGGAGGTGGAGGCGGAGGCATGGAGGAAGTTGGAGGCAGAGAGTGCGTGCAAGGAGGCCGAGGAGGCGGCCAAGAAAAAGGTACGTGGTCGTCGACTATGAGTGGTGCAAGCTGACCAGAGTAGGCGGAGGAGGTACAGAGGCAACAGCGTTCGGAGAAAGAGAAGGGGAAGGCATGCGCAGGCGCCAAGCTGGAGGCCTGCGCTCGATGCACTGACCAGAGCATCAAGTGCGTGCTTGGCCCCGGCAAGTCCATGTCCTGTGTGGACTGCCATGAGATCAAAGTCAAGTGCGTGCACCCAGGAGCGGAGGAGAAGTCGGAGAGGTGCAAAAAGTGCCAAGCGGAGGAAACAGCGGGACCAGAGGGGGCCAAAAAGGCGAGGGTCGAGAAGTCCGAAGCAGGTCCGAGTGGAGTGACGGAGTTCTCGGAGGGTGAGAGAGCTTTGGTGGAGGCTCTCCGGGGGATCACTGGGGTCCTCAAACAACTCCATCAGGTGGTGCTGGTGAATGGGCACAAAATGAATCGTTAGAACCAGCTCCTAACAGAGTTGGTCGAATTGAAGGCCGAGAAGCTGTATGGTGAAGAGGAGTTGGAGGAGTGTTCAGAGGGCAGATCAGAGATGGATCCGGAGGAGATGGAGGATTTGAGGAAGGATTGGAGTGTAGAGGAAGCGGGGGTGATTGGGAGGGAGAGTTCTGGGGGGTCGGAAAAAGCGTAGATAGTTTGTAAATGATGACCCTTTCCAATACAAGGTGCTGTCTCGTGTCGGAGTAAGGTCCGGGTGTCCGGACTTCGGAGGTGGATTGTGAACAAGCTCGGAGGGACGCAGCGAGCTGTTCCAGAGTCAAACTAATTCGGAGGAAAGTGTTCTGATTGGTGCGAGCGTAGTCCCTATCCCCCTCTTGGATAGATGTCCCAGCGTCTAGTAGAGATATTGGGCTTCACACCAGGGTGGAAGGGAATGGTTGGGAAACTGGGAGGGGAGCTCCGATCAACAGGCTTGCTGCCAAATCAGGAGTGTCATGGTTATGGGGTCGTAATAGTCCGAAGGGGACTAAAAGGAGTGGATCAGATTGGAGCAGAAGGGACGGAGGAGTTCGGAGATCGCTCCCCTGAGGGCGAATCTGCAAACGGAAATATATGGATGGTTGTGATAGAGGGGAAAACGCGGTGAATCGGATGGTGGTGTTAGCCAAGGAAAATCATTCCTGGGGCTTTGGAGGGGAGCTCGGAGTTTTGCTGGCAAACTATGTTCAATGAACGGAATATGGTACTGTTCGAGACCCTATCAATCAACAGATTGTAGTGGGCAAGCCAGTGGTTTCCTAGATCAAGAGAACAGGGAGGTTCCAGCAGAGTGATGTAGAAACGTCTTGGAGTGATATCACCAGTTTGGAGATGGTCGGATAGGGTGAATTTATTGGTTATCAGAAATAGTGTGGGAGAATATCGGAGGGACTGGAGTTTGGGTCGGAAAGAGTGGATGCGTCGAGTCGGACCTCCATAGTGCATATACAAGGTCAACGCAACCTGTGTACATGTGGAGTCAGAGGGGTGATAACTAGTGTTTTACCTCCGAAGCGGAGGTGTCCAGTTTAGTCTCCGGACTTATGGTCACAGCATGGGCCTTTGATGCATGAGAGGAGGACTTGGAGCAGTCCTTGGCCATGTGCCCTGCGAGTCCACAGAACATGCAGAGGTTTTTGTCAAATTGACGCTTTCGTTCTTCAGCAGTGAGCTTGCCGTCTTTTCCTAACTTGGACGACAAGTCCAGTTTCGGAGTTGTTGGGGTGACGTTTGTGTCCTTAGATTCTTTGGAGTTCTTGGGACCGCTAAAGGGTCGTTCGGAGGGTGTTTTGTCGGAGGTGGTGGATTTGTCGGAGGTGTTTGGAGTGAGGGGCTGACTGAAAGGCTTGGCTTGCTGGCTGATTTCGGACTTGTGCTTCCAATAGCGTGCGTCGATAGCCTGGGCGAGGCGTTGGAGTTCGGAGAGGGTGCTGGGCTTCCCAACACGAGAGATCTTGTCTTTGATGCGGTCGGAAAGACCGTTGTAGAAATGGTGCCGCAGGGCACCTTTTCTGTAGCCCTGGACTTGCGAAGCAATGCGGTTGAACTCTACCACATATTTATTGATGTGTTGACTGTCCTTCATGGACAGGTGGTCAAGCTGGTGTTCCGCATCTCTGATGGGATCATGTGGTCCGAAGTTGGTTTGGAGTTCAAGGACGAACTCCTTGAAATCGTCCATCCAGAGCGGACGGAGCACGGGATCTTTCATCTGGAGGAGGTCCGGTTCGAACCATTCCAGAGCCATGCCCTTCAGGTAGGACTGCACAAAGGTGACTTTGGCACGATCCGTCCTAAATGCCTTTGGGCGATCTTGGAAGTTTAGTTCGCATTGAATCAGGAAGACCTGGAGTTTTCGGGGATCTGTCCCATCAAACTGGTCGGGCTCCCAGACTTTGGTTCGGGGGGTGGATTTGGAGGTCGGACGCCGAGTGGAATGAGCGAGGCCTTGAATGGCACTCGCAAGCTGAGCGAGGGTGTCTCAAGGGATGAACTCATTTTTGGAGTCCAATGATTCATTGTCTTCGGGTTCTCCATCAGACAGGTTATCTCTGGGGAAATCTGGGTCTTCCGGAGGACCACTGTCATTCGGAGGGGTATGGAAGTCAGGCCCTCTATGGTTGGAGGTTTGACTGGAAAGCGGGGAGGAGTCTTTCGTTTTGTTATCGAGTTCAAGCTCGACAATGCGCACTCCTGGAGTTGGGGACAATGGAGCGGCGTGGCCTTGTGAAATGGAGACCGGAGTTCGGCGAGCTGAAAAGCTGTGGAATTGGTCGACAAGTTCTGGACCTTGTCGACTGCTGCCGAACATGCTGAGTGGGTTGATTTGTGGGGATGGGGGAGGGTTTGCACCTAAGGCACGGGTCTGAGCACGAGTGGTGCGAGTAGTCATAAGTGGATTCTGAAGCAAGATTTGAGTTAGAATATACTGTTAAAACTGGTTCAACTCTGGAGTTAACTCCGGAACTTTGGAGTTAAGCTGGGGGCCGGGGCTTGGCTTCACCGTATGTGGTGCGCCCTTGCTTAGAATCATTGCCCCAATTTCGGAGGCCGGAGTTCGGAGGTTCAGAGGGGTCACGCTCAAAGTTGTAAACAACGATGAGGACAACGACAAGAAGAGGAGAGAAAGTCTTCAAGACTTTTCTCAGGGATTCAGAGGGGGTTGTCAGAGTGGATCCAAGGATCAGGAGTTGGGAATAAGTTGGACTGATCAGAGATCAGGAGTTGGGAATAGTCGATATTCAAACTGAAGAATGTACAGAGTAATTCTAGGAGTTTATATATGGAGTTCAGAGATGTATTACTAAGAGTTCTTCGTAACGGATTGGTAAGTAAGTTGGAATTGGAAGATAAGTAAACCGGAGCTGTACACCAGATATGTGAAGGCCGGAGCTGTGTACATAGGATCGGAGAGGAAAGAGAAGCGGGACTAATACAAATGGAGACAGAGTAACATAGGAGGAATGGAGAGTGACATACAATGATATTCTGAGGACATTTCCGGAGGCTCGGAGTTGCACTCCGAGCAAGATAGCATCGGAGTTGTTGAGTGTGAGACCGGAGATGGGTTTGAAGGATCAGAATGGACTTGGGTAAAATCAGGTATATGACACCTACCAACAAATATGCCATTGTCCAACAAATCCTTATTGGCAGGGCCAAAAATACAGTGTAGGCCACTCATTTCATGAATGTCATCATCAGCAGTCCTGTCCTCTTACATCCAGTAGGCAATTCCCTAAAGAAGGCCTCACTGAAAGCTGAAGTGAAGAAAAGAAACACCTTCTTTTTGTCATCCATAAGACAAAAAGGTTGGCTTTGCTCTCAAGTACCAAAATTGGACTGTGGAGGACTGGGAGATGGTTCTTTGATTGGATGAGACTAGAATTAGTAAAATTAGGCCAGATGAAAATGAGTATGTGTGGAAAATGATGGGAAAAATATTTACTTCTAAAAAGAGAAGAAGATTTATTGATGATATGGGGCTGTATAGGGTGGAATGGTGTGGGAATTTTGAGAGAGCCTGAGGAGGGGATGAATGCTGAACATTATGTGGCAATTTTGGAGGAAGGGATACTACAGAGCATGGAGAAATCTGGAATTCCTGAAGATAATGTTATTTTCTAGTAGGATAATAGTCCTAAGCACACCTCCAGAATAGTCCAAATCTGATTTCAGGACCAAGAAATCATGCATCTGGATTGTCCTACACAGTCTCAAAACCTCATCTCTATTGAAAACACATGAAATCATTTGAAAGATATCTTTTAAATTATAAAAAGACTTCTACAAAATTTCATAAATTATGGAAGGGGATGGTAGTTGAGTGGGGGAAAGTATCTATGGAAGAGTGTCAGAAATGGATAGAAAGCATGCATAGAATTATTTAAGCTGTTGTTGAGGCTAAGGGAGGTCATACCAAGTACTAAATACTTCATTTTGTACAAAGTCAAACAACTGTCCCAATAAGTTGTCATTTCCATTGGGCTGCCATTTCATCAAACCTTATCCAAATATTTTTACCAAGGGACCAATTTGTAGCCATTAGCAAGGGCCTCCTATCAGCCACCAATGAAAAATGGTTAGAACTAAGTCTTGAGTCAAAATATTGCAATTAGTGAGAAATACCCAAACATTGGGACAGTTGTTTGAGCCACTGTATTGCAAGGCTCATTTGGATTTTGCTTATGCCCACAAGGATTGGACTATAGAGGATTGGAAGAAGGTAATATGGTCTGATGAGACCAAAATCAATCACCTAGAATCAGATGGACGTAAATGGGCTTGAAAAAGGTCAGGTGAGGGGCTTAGTGATAGGCTGGTAGATGAAACCCTCAAGTTTGGAGAAGGATCTCTGATGATGTGGGGCTGTATGACTTGGGAGGGAGTTGGATTTGCTTCCAAGATTGATGGTAGGATGGATGGGGACCTTTACCTTCAGATTTTGAAGGATGAGCTCAAGAAAACACTGAAGTATTATGGTTTCAGTCCCCCTGACACCATTTTTCAGCAAAACAATGATTCCAAGCACACCTGCAAGAAGGTCAAGGAGTGGCTAGAGGAGCAGGAATTTGATACTATGGATTGGCCTGCACAGTCTTCTGACCTAAAACCTATAGAGCATCTCTGGGTATGGCTTATAAGGAGGCTTGGAGAGTATGAAACCCCTTCTAATGGAATTCATGAGTTGTGAGGAAGGGTTCAGGTGGAGTGGGAGAGGATACTAGTTGAGGAGTGTCAAAAACTGATTGAGAGTATGCCTAGGAGGGTTCAGGGAGTGCTTAAAGCAAAGGGAGGCTATACCAAGTACTAATAATATCCAAATACCCTTGTCAATTCAAAAGCTCAAAAACCCTTTCCATGACATGACTGTTTTAAAATGGTTATATCCCAATGGCATGTGAACCAAATCACATGACCTAGGAAGCGAATTTGTAGCCAGGAGGGAGCACTATCTATAACTCCACTAAAGCTAAGCGAAATTCCCACAGTGACTGGCAGTGCACTTCACACACCACAGTCTGGGTTAGTATGAAAAGGGTTTTTGAGGTCACTATACATCCATGGTGTTGGGGTCTTTTATGGGGGAGGTCATGGGTGAGGGGTAATATGGGGTCTGAAAGGGTTTTCCGTGGCATTGGGCAATCTCTGCAGCTCTGTGGGTCTGTGTGTCAAATTGGATGATTCAGGTGCACCAGTCTCCTATCTTTGTGGGGACAGTATCCATGCCATAAACCTTTTTCATGAGGTGGCCAGGGATTCTGGTGGAGAAGTAACTGATAAGGACATTCTCATCAGTGATCTTTGAAATTGCCACCTTGCTTCTAAAGGTGGTAATGTACTAGGCTAGAGAGGGATCAAAACTCCTGTTCTTCTTCTTGGTCATTCACTTAGTAGTGAGCCAGATAATAGCATATCTGATCATGTTTGGTTGCTTGAAGGTCTTATCAAACTCTGCTATGAAGTTGGCCCTGGTCCTGAGGATATAGACCCTGGCAGTGAACTTGGTTTCTCAGAAGGTATCCACCCACAAGGTGGTTTCTTTCTTCATGAAAGAGAGGGTGAAGGCAATCTATTTCAGTTCAGTGTCATAGATTTTATTATTCATGGCTAAATATAGGGCCAAAGTCTGGAGCCAGGGCTAGGCCTTAGTTACAGATCCATCAAAATCCTGAGAGGTTTCAAGGCAGAGTTCCAAAGATTTGGACATTGGAAATGGTGATCTAGGGAACAGGGATAGTATAGGAGGTCTAGAGCTCAGGGAGTTCCACAGTGAGGCAGGCTATGGAAAGATTGGGGGTTGGATGGTGATTGGGGTGAGGGATGGAAGAGTGGGGGTTCTGGAAAGTCTCAAAATATGCAAGAGTTCATGGGCTAAAGAAAGGGTCTGGTATTGCTCTTCAACAGAGGGGAAGAGGGCATCCAACTCTGATAATTCCTTGTTAGAGGTTTCTGGAGATTCTGAGGGTTTTGAGGGTTGTTCAGAAGAGGGTTCTCTCCAGGAGATGGTATTAAGAGGGCATCTGGAGCATTCTCAGAGGGTGGTCCTTGGGATTTCTCCTGAGAAGGAAATGGTGGCTTACTTGCCAGTAGCCTTTCTATGGGATAACCTAGAGTTTTGTTACACTTGGCCATGAAGCATGGGTGGGCATGAACTTAATACTCAGGTCTAGAGATTACCTGGACTGGTTTTGAGGATATAGGCCTGATTGTTATGCTTGACCACAGATAGCGGATGGACATGGACTCAACACCTAGGGATGGTCAAGAGTCAAGAGAGTTGTCAAGCAGATGATGTACTCAGGGGTCTTGAGACAACCTTGATTGGCTCTAAGAGTGTAGGCCAAAGGTTGGGACTAGTGGTGACAAGGTTGAAGATCCAAAGGGGACTGAGGGGCAAGACTAGAGGAAACACTAGATGTATTTTAAGTAACTCTAGGTTAGAGAATACAAATACATGACATAGGGTTTATATAGTACTTGGAAACAACATAAGAGGAGGCAATGGAGGAAACCAGGGTGAGTCAGAATAAGTCACCTTGGAAGACCTTGAGAAGAGTAAAAATAGGTCCAAGGTGTCATATCCTGGATTTTCACCAAATCCACTCCAACCCTCCAAACACATCTCTGGTCTTGTGCTCACCAACTCCGAGACTCTGGAGATACCTTGAGAATATTCTTGTATGTCTCTTCATTCTTGTTACATTAGTGGTTCTCCATTAGTATTAGCCTTGCTCTCATCCCTCCTCCGTTTCTATGTACACAGCTCTGGTCTTCAGATATCCAGTGCACTGCTCCGGCTCACTGATAACTCCGATTCCATTACTTAGTAATACATCTTCAAACTCCATATATAAACTTGTAGAATCACTCTGTACTTTCTCCAGTTCAAATATCAACTTATTCTCGACTCCTAATCCTCGGATCCCCTCTGACAAACACCTCTGAATCTCCAAGAGTCTTGAAGACTCTTCTTCTCCTCCTTATTGTTGTCCTCATTATTGTTTACAACATTGAATGCAACACCTCCGAACCTCCGAACTCTAGCCTCTGAAATTTGGGCAACAATTCTGAGCAAGGGTGCACCACATACGGTGAAGCCAAGCCCTGGTCCCCAGCATTAACTCCGAAGTTTCAGAGTTAGCTCTGGAGTTGAACTGGTCTTAACACAAGGGTCTGTAGATCTATGAGGAATAGATCATTGGAAAAGAAATAGAAAGTTCTAGATGAGTCAAGCATGAGTCAAGCATGTGGCTGTGCAGTCAAACATGAAATAGCCTCTGATCAAGCAGAAGAAACTTCAGAGGCAAGGGACTGGACCAAGGGTAACTTGGTATGCTCCTAGGGGTTCATAGGAATGAGGTACTATACAAGTGATAAGAAGAGAAATGAGTTCAAGTTGGGTTGAACTTGGGGAGTTGAACATTTATGTTCAACTCAAGTCGAGCATGTGGCTGTGCATGCTCAACTGGGTTAGATTAAGGGAAAAAGAAAATCTACATATATGTTAAGACTGGTTCAACTCTGGAGCTAACTCTGAAACTTTGGAGTTACATTGGGGGCTGGGGCTTGGCTTCACTGTATGTGATGCGCTCTTGCTCAGAATCATTGCCCTGATTTCAGAGGCCGGAGTTTGGAGGTTTGAAGGTGTTCATGCTCAAAGTTGTAAACAAGGACAAGGACAACAACAAGGAGGAGAGAGAAAGTCTTCAAGACTTCTCAGGGATTCAGAGGGGGTTGTCAGAGGGGATCCAAGGATCAGGAGTCAAGAATAAGTTGAACTGATCAGAGATCAGGAGTTGGGAATAGTTGATATTCGAACTGGAGAATATACAGAGTAATTCTAGAAGTTTATATATGGAGTTCAGAGATGTATTACTAAGAGTTCTTTGTAACAGATTGGTAAGTAAGTTGGAATCGAAAGATAAGTAACCAGAGCTGTACACCAGAAGTATGGAGAATGGAGCAGTGTACATAGTATTGGAGGGGAAACAAGAGCAAGACTAATACATATGGAGACAGAGTAACATAGGAGGAATGGAGAGTGACATACAATGATATTCTGAGGACATCCCCAGAGGCTTGGAGTTGTGCTCCGAGTGAGATAGCATCAGAGTTGTCGAGTGTGGGACTGGAGATGGGTTTGGAGGATCGGAATGGACTTGGGTAAAATCTGGTATATGACAATATGAGTCAGAGACAAGTTGTAATACTAATGGTGGACTGTGATAGTCAAGGTTGAAGACCTGGAGGGGGCTATAGAACAGGGCTGGTGGTGGTACTAGATGTATTTCAAGTAACTCTAGGTTACATTATAAGTATATGTTGTAGCAGTTTATATAGTATGCTGAGATGAGATAAGGGGGTAAAAGATTATAGGAAAAAAAAACAAGTCCCAGGAAGTTGAACATATGTAAGTCAAACATAGTGTTTAACTAGGTTAGTTAAGGAAGAAGAAAAAGTGACTAGGGGCTAGGGAGATCATAACAATATTGGTAAGAGTATGAGTAACCTGGACACTTTCTTGTTAAAACTGGTTTAACTCTGGAGCTAACTCCAAAACTTCAGAGTTATGCTGGAGGCCAGGGCTTGGCTTCACCATATGTGGTGCATCCTTGCTCAGAATCAGTGCCCCAATTTCAGAGGTTGGAGGTTGGAGGTTTGGGTTGTTGCATTCAATGTTGTAAACAATGACAAGGATGGTGATGAGGAGAAGGGAAAGAGTTGTCAAGACCCTTGGGTGTTTAGAGGAGTTTGTTGGAGAGGATCTGAGGATCAGGAGTTGGGAATAAGTTGATATTCGAACTGAAGAAAGTACAGAGTGATTCTATGAGTTTATATATGTATGAAGTTCAGAGATGTAATACTAAGTGTTCTTTGTAACAGATTGGTAAGTAATGGAATTGGAATCATAAGTGAACCAGAGCAGCACATCAGATGTGAAGATTGGAATGGTGTACATAGGATCAGAAGATAAACAGGAGCAAGACTAATACAAATAGGAACAGTATAACATAATAGAAATGGAGATAACATACAAGGATATTTCTAAGGGCATCTCCAGAGTCTCAGAGTTGAGTTCTGAGTAAGATAGCATTGGAGTTAGTGGGTGTGGGACCAGAGATGAGTTCAGAGGGTTTGAGTGGATTTGATAAAAATCTGGTATATGACACTTCTAAGAAGTGAGAAGATGAATGGCATGGCAAATATTGGTAGGGGAAAGCTTGGTTGGGTGACCTCCAGTGGACTTCTGGACCTCAGAATGCTCTTTGGAGCAAAGTCTGGAGATGGTAGAGACATTGACACCAGTAGTAGATGCAATGGAGTGAGCAGACTGGCCAGCATC
>JBBPLO010000545.1:0-17989 GCA_038089835.1 Retiboletus flavoniger | reverse complement strand
TCTAGTGTCATCCCTAGTCCACATCCTTAGTCTCCCAGTCCTAGTTCTCAATCCTTCATCTTAAGAAGTCGGTCTCTTCGTGAGTATCGCCTTAAGAAGAACGATTCCCTTGAGACCATCATTTGTATGCTTCACGTAACAAAAGATCAAGTATGTTACTTGACCCCACCTACTATGGTGCAGGGTCTACACACTCTTTACCCCGAAACCCCAGTCAAACCCTTGGAAACGCGAGTAGTTGCAGGAGGGTGCTCTTCATTGAGTTACTCTCGAATCTCTTCCACCTCACGCTGATCCACCATGACCTTCACAATCTCGCCTGCAACTCACTCCCCTCGACTTTCCCTTCAACGACCTATCCTCGGTCTTCCACTGTGTCTCCTGGATCTTTCGGAAGTCACCTCTGAGTTCCTCTTCTCTTTAAACCCCTAGCCTCTCACCGCCACAGATGTCCTAGATATGACTCTAAACTGTCCACCACGGTCACCCGAACCCTGTTGGAAACCTGCCCAACAAAACCTCTCTAGTCTCCAATCCTGCCCTCGGCCCGTACGGGGTAATTCCCTGGGCACACGCGCACCTTTGTCCTGCCTTCAGTCTGCACGGGGTTATTCCCTAGACAATGCATTTCACTCCCCTTGCCCCACCCGCCTTATGCCCTTAGTATGGCCATAAACTACTCACAGATACCCCTTAGTCCTTCCCCCCTTGTTCTCCTGAAAAAGTGGAGAAATTTTTTCCTTGCCTCAACCTTTGCTCTTTTCCCCCCCCCTTTTCCTTACCTCCCCTCCTGACACCCCGACCCCCTTGACTTTTCCAGCTCGGTTTCGGCTCGGAAAAAATCGTTTTTGCTTGGACCTTACGGTCATCAGGCTTGGGGGCAAGCCCAGGAAATTTTTTGCTCGGAGGTAGAGAGGTGGAAAGCCTGGCTGTTGGACGGCCATGGCTCTTGAGTCCTTACCAGTGAAATGGCATAAGGCAAGCATAGCTTGCAGCCATTTCCCTTGACCTTCAGTCGCCGACAATCCCAAGGATACCTCCCTTGGAGGATTTAGGCAGCGCAAGGGCATTCCCCCGAAGCGCTTCGATTTCTCAAGAAATCTTTTTCCTTTTCTCCTTAGTTTTCACCCCTAGTCACTGATTACCACGGCCTCCATCCCCAATCCACGGTCCTATTTCCCCTAGCTACCACCAGCATGTGGTTAAACTGCACCCTTAGACGAACTCCCTCGTCACTCCCCGCCCTCACAGTCAGATCAGCGATCCCTGAGTCCTAACAACCCTCAGCATCCCCAGACACCAACCGGCTGTGACCCCACCTGTGGAAGCCTGCCCACTACTATTTCCCCCTCCGGCACCTGCCTGATCACCTCAGCATCTCACCGCCCCTCTCACAGTAACCCCTGCCTTATGACCACCCTAATTCCGCAGACCTCAGATCCACTTGGAGTTCGGTAAAACTCAGATCCGCCCAGTCTAGAACCTGCTCGGAGGTATTCCCTTACCTCCACCAGTCTAGAATCTGCTCGGAGGTAATTCCCTCTCGGCATCACTTTGCCCTCACTTGGTCCCACCCTAGTTCCGCCAACCTCGGATCTGCTCGGAGGTACCCCCTTCCAGCATCACTCGGCCCTTACTCGGTCCCACCCTAGCTCCACAGCAGTCTAGAACCTGCTCGGAGGTAATTCCCTCTTGACACCACTCGGCCCTTACTCGGCCCCACCCTAGCTCCGCAGACCTTGGATCTGCTCCTCCCCAGTCCGCGGATACGCTTGAAACTCCACCGGTCTAGACCCTACTCCACGACACTTATATCGCCTCCAGCCCTCAAAAACCTGAAGGCATAAAAAACCCTCATCAAACCCCCACCATGCCAGCCCATCGCATCCACTGCCCCACTATCCACTACCACCACATTCCCCGCCCACGAGAACCGTCCCTATCCTGCCTCCACTCCTGGGATACCCATGAACGTCCCTACCCAAGGACCACGCTCTACCTTGAGCGCTGCCGTAGCCGGACCCACCACCCCAACCACTATCAGCTCCTTCGCCAAAGAACCTGATCACCCCCAGACTGCACTCGACGGTCTCTTCATGAGTATCTCGTGCATGTCTCCACACCCACCATATTCCCCCGCCCCCTCTCACCTCCATAATGGCCCCAACTCCCACCCAAAAATCCATCGCCAGACCCCTTGCGATGACCCCCCTTTCCACCCTCGCCCCAAAACCCGCATCCAACCATCCCCCTGGATGGGATCGTTTGGAAGTTACCACCACCACCCCTTCACCATCATTCCTCGTGAACAGATTCCCACCTGTCCCAACACCCCGACCATCGACATTCCCCGCTCCCCCTCCCCATCCCCCATACCCCTCCTCTGTGAGGCTAGGTCCTGCTACGCAGGAAAGAACGCCCCTGCCGACTGGCGCCAACATGTCCTCCACCATGATGCAGAGGACGAATACGACGTCACCATCTACCTGGTGTGTCACCGATGCAAGCGCGCTTGCAAAAAGAAAGCCCAAGGAGGAAAGCTCCTCAAAGTAGAACGACTCACCCCCCCCCACCCGCCGACTTTAGATGAGACTTGGTAAGTCTCAAAGTAAGGAAGGGGGTAATGTTACGGTTTTTCTCCCCTCGTAGACTCCCTTTCCATCTCCGTCTCCTCCACAGCCCGGTCTACCCCACGCCTGCTCTATCTCTCCATCTCTGTCTCCTTCACGGCCCAGTCTACCCTGCGCCTGCTCTGTCTCCCGCCCTCGTCTTTCTTAGTATACCCTCTGTCATCCTCTCACTCTGGGTATCGTCTTTTGTCCGTTGGACTAGCTGGAGACATGTATCATCCCAACGTCTTTCTTCAGCATATCTTGTTATCTTCTCTTATACTAGCTAGTGTTCCCATGACTCCCTTTTCCTCCTCTTAGTCATCTCTCTTCTTCATCGTTCAATTCATTTCCATGGTCCATGCGCTGGTCCTCGTCCTATAAATACCTGTAGTTCATACCTTTGTATCTCATACTTGATCTGCGCAATACAAGCATACTTCTAGTGTCATCCCTAGTCCACATCCTTAGTCTCCCAGTCCTAGTTCTCAATCCTTCATCTTAAGAAGTTGGTCTCTTCGTGAGTATCACCTTAAGAAGAACGATTCCCTTGAGACCATCATTTGTATGCTTCGTGTAACAGTTACCTCGTCACTCGTTTAACCTCGATCCCCATAACCATCTCCCGTCTGGTCGCCTTGGAGCCCTTGAAACCCTCTGGGCTTACCTTGAGGTTTTACCTCTCGCCACCACTCGCCTTTGAAAGCCATGAGACGTCTCTCGTGGTAGTAGAACCCGCCGGGACAGTTCCGCCACGTTCCCCCAGTATGCTAGTCCAGACACCTTTGTTCCACCTCACCCTGGATGGTTCAGTCATAACAGATAGGTCATGAGAGAGTTGGAGGGTTTTCTCTTGTTCTTCCCAGGTGGTAGGGTAGGTGTCCGGATTGGAGTGATCGAGGAACGAGGGGGATGAGGGTTCAGGGGACAAAGGTTGTTTGGTGACATTGCCACAAGGGATGGACCACTGGGTGGGGGTCCTTGGATCAATGATGGCGCTTTGCCCAGGGAATCACCCCGTTCAGGCTGAGAGCGGGAATGGGGTGCATGAGTGTCCAGGGAATCACCCCATTTGGACCAATGGCGGGAGTGGGGTGAGGAATGGGAACGACCTAGTAGTCGCCCATAGAGAGAAGCTTAGTCTTTTGTTATGTCAGGCTAGAACCAACGGGATCTTGAGTGAGTAACTGCCTCGACGAAGGACAAACGAGGTAGACTTAGGGAGTACACCGATAGAGGACTTTGGGTACAATGAGGTATAGGTCCAATGCCTGATACCGGAGACGAAGGTTACTTGTGGGGAAGACCTGTAGAGTCGCAGAGAGAGTTCGAGGGGATTTCTCAACTCAGGGACAAGGGAAGACTAGGGATGACCCTTAGTCTGAGTGTGTCAATACTGATGACAATGAGAGGAGCGAGGAGGAGGCCAAGTAACTCGTAGTATTCGAGAAGACTAAGCTTAGGGAAATACATGTGGAGATACTAGGGTTTAAATAGTACTGCCAAGGGGCTTATGTAAAGGAATGTGTCAGCGTTCGAGATAAGGAGTGAGTCATCCAATAAGGGAATAAGTCATGATGAGTCATAGCTATTAATATAACAGTTCTGAAGAATACCAGTAGTTGGCGAAGAGCAGGCGGAACCAGGGAAGCGGTACACAAGGCAGTAACGGTGTACCTGATGTCCGAAGGCAGTGAGAACAAAGGAAGACATAGCTAAGTAAAAAGAAAAAGAAAAAGAGGTACATATCTGCAGTCATAATACCATACTTGTGACACACAGGATGGCACTGATGCCTCTGGAGTACTTCACCACACTTTCTGACCTCAGTGACAAACACAGAATTCCACTCATTTAGAATGTGGACAGGTGTCTTTGGCAGTTTTGGTAGTTGCTCAACACAAGACTCAAACTTTGGATCAATTGTCACCTCAATGTCAGGAAGATGGTGATGAATGATGTCATCAAAGAAAGTGAAGAATTTTTTCTGGAAGTTCATGTCAAGGAGCTGGCGATGAATTTCAGATGAATTGGCACCATCTTGCAGCCAAATAAGAAAATGGCCATGTAACGAGCCTCATTCAGTATACTTGGAGATACCATAGAAAGCCCATAAACAACTGAACAAACCACCAGAAGGGGTCGACCTACGATGATCATAGTTCCATCCCAATAGATACTGGAAACAGCACCTAATGGAAAATTCGAAGAAATTGGCTATGGCAACAGGGTCGTGGGCCAATCAAATAGCATGGTCACAGTGTAGAGATCCATAGGTCTCTACGGTCATATAGCATGATTCCAGTGGGTTTTACCATCACCATATCATCATCCCCATTGTCCACTCCAGCTGTCTAGTCCAGAGCCAGTCCCTTCCACCTCTGGTCCTATCTGTCAAAGTCCAGTAGTCTGAGTAAGTCCGCCCAGTCATAGACAAGACCGGTTTCTTTATCGTTTCGTCACCCCTTCTTTACCAGTCTTCTGAAGACCTTTCCATATGATTATGGACACCACTTATATCACTTCACAAGTAGTTTTACTACATATTAGTTCATCCAGACTCGTCCAGACTATAAGTACCCTGTACTTAGGATTTCACAATCAAGTTTCCTTCACATTGGATTCTCACCATGCCACTGTATCCATCCAAATCATCTCTGGCCTGTCGCCATCATCATTCATCATGTCCCCAATGCTTCTGTTACAATTTTCCTCCCATGTCATCGTATCCTTCTTGTCATTTGTTTCGCTTCAATAATCTCTTACAGAGGATGACACACACCATGTGCCCAAGCAGCTTACCTGCTCCTGTGTGGACCCTCCTCCTTGTTCATTCATAGCTTACCTTTGAACTCCTCTTGTACCATAACTGTCAGCATGGACTCACCTCCTAACTAGGTTCTCTTGTGCCTAGTCATTTCTCTTGATTCCACAGCATTCCATCTAGTTCTATAGCCTCTGCACGTTTCTCCGATACTATAAGTAGCTAGATCCCCACCATGTACTTTTCCCCATTCTTGA
Organism: Retiboletus flavoniger; assembly: GCA_038089835.1. NCBI lineage: Eukaryota > Fungi > Basidiomycota > Agaricomycetes > Boletales > Boletaceae > Retiboletus > Retiboletus flavoniger. The sequence goes on along the minus strand of JBBPLO010000545.1, from coordinate 12,359 downwards.
TCTGTGCAATACTAGCATATCATCTAGAGTCCCCCTTGAATTCCCTCGCCCCTTGAAGTTCTCAGCAATCCTAAGAACTTATCCCAAGTCTTGGCAACTCCCAAGGACCCCTAGATTATTGTGACCTCTGTCAGACATTGGTCTCTCTGTGAGTATCACCTAACAGCCGACTCCCTTTGAGCCCTCGTCCTTTTTCATATGCTAAGTGTAACAAAAGATCAAGAATAACCTCTGGTCCCACCTCCCTAGGTGAAGGACCCCCCCACCCACCCATCACGTCATTCAGAGCACCAGAGGAAAGTGACTCGGAACTCCCTGACCTTTCCCAATACTGAACCTCCTCCAGGAGAATCGCCAGGTCTAGTAGAACCCCCCTCCTTGATCCCTCCTTCACACCCAGAACCCCAGCCCAACGACCCACAGCCGGACCTCCACCTCATTAGCCTGGTCCACCACCTCGTCAACCCAGCCCACCCCCACCCTCACTCCCTAGCCCAATCAACGTCTCTAGATCCCCATCGCCCACCATGCCCTCAGAACTGAAAGCCACCCTACTGGCCGATTTCACCAGCCTCTCCTCAGATGCCTCTCGATGGATGAAAGTGATGAATGCCTACTTCTTGATCAACCAAACCCTATATCCTGATGACCCCGAAAAAATCATGACCACCCTCAATAAAATGCCCTCAGGTAGAGGAGCCTCCTTCACTGAAGCTTGGTATGACAAGATGGCCAATCCCTCCATCATCACTGGGAAGTCTTTCAAAGACTTCATCAAAGACTTCAAAACCACCTTCTTCCCCTATGATGTCAAAGCCACCGCTTGCCTTGAACTGGCAAAACTATGCCAGAAAGTCACCCGCACTGGTGACAGGTTTCAACAATATATCATGGATTTCCAAAACCTAGCCAGGAAATCCAATATTACCAATGAAACCACCCTCATCGACCACTTCACTCTCGGATTGGACCAACAGATCACTACCATGATCCTGTCCATGGGGACTGTCCCCACCACCATCGCTGACTGGGTCACTAGGGCAAAGGCATTCCATGCCCAGAAAATGAGGATTCAATTGCTCCATGCTGGAACCACCCCATCTTCCTTCTCTTTTGGTAATCGCACCCCCAGGGACCCAAATGCTATGGAGGTCGACACCTCCACCATGCTAACCAAACTCACCCCTGCCAAAAGAGCCAAATGCATCAAAGAAGGATGCTGCTTTCACTGTCGAACAACTGGGCACAATACCTGCAATTGTAGAAAGACCCCTGTCCCTGGACACCCTCAGAATATCAGAACTACCTTCACCACCCCCAGTACCCCCACCGCCCCCCCCCTTCCAAACCTGTTCAACCATCCCCCCTCCAACAGTATGTAAGCTCTCTTCAGATCTCGGGAAAAAATAAAGCCAAGATTCTTGCCGTACTCAAGATGTGTTACGATGAAGACAAAGAGGGAGAAGAGGTGAACAACATCCAGTTCGCTAACGTTCAGAAAGCCAAGGATTTTTAAAAAGGGGAGTCACCATGACGTCTTCTTTCCCTATTACTACCCATGTACTCATAGCATCCAAAGAAAATAGAACTCTGCATCTTGATGTCTCAGTACAAACCGTCGAAACCACTGCCCTTGTTGACTCCGGTGCCACTGGAAATTTCATTGACCCCCACCTATTACCAAGAGGGAAATTTCGCTTAAACCAACTACACTCTCCCGTCATCGCCTTTAACATTGATGGCACCAAGAATGCCTCCAGAACCATCTCCTGGACCACCACCACCCTCGTTTCTCATGGATCCTTTCTCTCGATTGAGAAATTCTTTGTCCTTCGACAAAAAGAACCCCAGACCATCCTAGGAATGCCTTGGCTGATTAAATGGAACCCCAATATTGACTGGAAAGAATGAACCATTTCCATACCTCCAAGAAGGGTTGAGAGGACTCTTTATGAGTGCCCTCCCCAAGAAGAGGTCTTGGAAACTGAGATATACAAACTCTCCATCTCCACCGAAATCGCTCAACAATCCACTTGCCCAGATGTAATCATCCCTGACTTCTGTGCTGACTTTGCCGATGTATTCACGGAAAGCACACACAACACCCTACCCCAACATCGTCCCTTTGATCACACCATCGATCTCAAAGACTCTTTTGTCCCAAAAATTGCCAAAATATACTCTCTTAACCCGAAAGAACGAGAAACTCTCACTGACTTCATCAAGGAACACCTAGAAACTGGCCACATCATCCTCTCCAAATCCCCCCAAGCATCCCCATTTTTCTTTGTCCCAAAAAAAGATGGCTCCCTCCGACCTTGTCAGGACTATTGATATCTCAACTCCCACACCATCTGGAATGCCTACCCCCTCCCCCTCATCTCTGATATTATCGATGACCTGAAAGATGCCAATCTCTTCACCAAAGTGGACGTTTGATGAGTATACAACAACATTCGCATTCGAGAATCTGACCAATGGAAAGCCGCATTTATCACCTCCCTTGGCCTCTTTGAACCTACCATCATGTTCTTTGGTTTCTCGAATGCCCCCTCTACTTTCCAGGCCTTCATGAACCACATCTTCACTGACATGATTGCTAAAAGATGGCTCAAGATTTACATGGATGACTTAGGAATCTGTACCAAAGGACCCCTATCCCTCCATCATGAACACACCTGCCGAGTCCTTCTCCGACTGCGAGAGAACAATCTCTCCCTCAAACTCTCTAAATGCTCTTTCGACACTCCCACCATGGAATACTTAGGCCTGGTCATCAGAAAAGGACAACTACAAATGGACCCTGGAAAGCTCACTGCCCTCAGAGAATGGAAACCCCCCTCCACGGTCATGGGAAACTGATCCTTTCTGGGGTTCGCCAATTTCTATCACAAATTCATCCCAAACTTCTCCAACATTGTCGCCCCTCTAACCTTCCTTACCAAGAAGAATGAATCTTGGATATGGACACCTCTCCAACAAAAAGCCTTCGACACCCTCATCTCCACCCTCTGCTCTGCCCTAGTCCTAAGCCTTTCTGATCCCTCTAAACCCTTTCTCCTCATGACCCACGCTTCTCTCATTGCAGCCGGTGCTTTTCTCATGCAGACAGACCCCAATGGCAACCCTAAACCTATAGCTTATTTCTCCAAAACCTTCGCCCCAGCCAAATGCAACTATGATATCTATGACCATGAACTACTAGCTGTCATTCTAGCTCTCTCTGAATGGTGCCACCATCTCCAATGTGCTGCTCACCCCGTCACCATCATCACTGATCACAAAAACCTTTCCTACCTCCGTGACCCCCGAAAACTCTCCCATCGACAGGCTTGCTGGGCCCTACTGCTCCAGGACTATGATATCACTTGGCAGGTCACCCCTGGCTCGCAAATGGCCCCTGCGGACGCCTTGTCCCGCCGCGATTTCATCGACACTGTTACGATCCACAGTGGATCGCCCTTTTTTCCTTTCTCTTTTCACTTAGCTAAGTCCTCAAACGTCTCTCACCTTATCTTGGACTAAGGAACTCCATTTACGCCCCGAGTTCCACTTTCCCGGTTCCTTCCGCTCTTCTTATCTCGGAACCAATTGTATTATTAGAACTAACTCGTCGTGACTCATCCTTATCTACTGTGGATGACTCACTCCTTATCTCAGACTTACTAAGAGTCCATTACCTAAGCCTCTTGGTGTATGTACTTATATCGCTTCGCCCCCTGTACTTTCCCTTAGCTTAGTCTACTCAATTCTACGAGCTCTAAGCCACTCCTCGCTCCTCTCGTCGCTGTCTGTTATCAGCACACTCAGGCTAAGGGACTTCCCTGAGGCCTTCACCTTGAACCTTTGTCCCAGACTTAAGGATTACTTGAAGTCCATTTGTGGGTCATTTGACATCACTTCCCTTCAAGGAGTCTCCTTGAAGGCGTGTCTCCGAAGTCCTCTGTCGGAACACCCAGTGTATCCTCCCTTGTCTTTGGATTGCCTTGAGCTCACCTTGAGTCCCTGCTGGTATTCCACAGCCCAGCGTAACAAAAGACTAAGCTAACCCTCTACGGACAACTTTCAGGTTGCTCCTTTCACCTGCTCCCACCTTTAGTCCACATGGGGTGATTTCCTGGACAACCACGCACCTTTTCCTGCGATCAGCCTGCACAGGGTAATTCCCTGGGCACTGTGCTACCATTAGTTCCCACTGGTTCCTCCCCCGAGGTATGCCCAAACAAGGCCAGTCCTTCCCTGAACCCTCATCTCCTTCATCCCTCGAACACTCGGACCCTGACATCAACCCCACCTCTATCCAAGAGGAAGACGAAACCATCCACCTCGCCCAAGGGCTCGCTCACCATCTTAGCATTCCGCGAATTCCTTCCCCTGAGACTCCCACTCCCGTTGCCCCGCAACCAAGCGTGTCTCTCCCTACCAGACCTAGTAAACCACCTGCCCTCACAGGCTTTCCTCTTGCTCGCACGCGTCCCGCCCTCACGCCCTCGCCCTTGCCCCCACCAACCATGTCCTCAAAGGAACTACGCCTTGGAGCCCCTGAACCCCTTGATGGGACCTACAATAAATCTGAACAGTGGTTCAACACTGTCCAATTCTACCTCCTCGTCAATGCCGACGTCTACAACACCGACACGAAGAAAATCACATTTGCTCTTTCACATATGACCAAGGGATCTGCCGCCATTTGGGCAGCAACCTTCTGACAGAAATGCTTCTCTGCTGGAACAATCAACCTAGGAACCATTGCCACCTTCACCACGGAGTTCTTGGCCGCCTTCAAGCACCAAGACTCGATTGGGAATGCCATCGCCTGGCTTTCCACCACCAGAATGCTAAAGAAGAAGGATGGATTTTCCCCATCCCTTCTCAACTACATCGCCACCTTCCGCAGCAAGGTTGCCATCGCCCAGATCATGGACGACAACGTCCTCATCGCCTACTTCACGGCAGGATTACCCTCTGCCATCATGTATAAAATCTACATGATGGAAACGTCCCCAACCACCATCTCTGACTGGTACTCGAAGGCCATGCACTTTGATAACATGTGGAACCACGTCCACGAAGTCACCTCCAGGTCCAGAGCCGCCCATGCCAAGGACATCTTATTCACCCCAAAAACCTGAGTCAACCCCAACGCCATGGACATTGATGTCGTCCAAACTGTCACCAAGATAACTCCCGAAGAGAAACAGCAGTGCATCAAAAATAACCTCTGTTTCCGATGCCGCCAAAGCAGCCACTCCTCCCGGAACTGCCTAGCCTTTTCCCTGCAGACCCCAAGGGCCCCTTGCCCACCTACCAAGAAGGTGGCAGAGGTAGCTGACAATGAAGACCTCCCCCGCCTCCAAGAGGTGGAAGACGACAAAGAAGATGAGGAATCTGTGAAAGCAGTATTCCTCCAGGATTTTTAGAAAGGAAGCCTACCTCGACGTTAGCACCTTCCCACATCAACTCTGTACTAGTAAAAGCTGTGACTAAATCTATGATCATACTGGTCCAAGTCATATGCCCCTCGTACACCATGAAAACCGTCGACACCAAAGTGCTCGTTGATAGCGGCACCAGCATCTCTTGCATCGACCATGGCTTCATCACCAAACACAAACTCCCCCTGATGAAGCTCGCTTGCCCCATCCTCGCCAAAAACGCGGATGGAACCACCAACCACCGAGGAAAGATCACCCACACATGCTCTCTGTTCCTCAACATCAAAGGACTCGCTGTTATGATTTTCTTTCCTTATCATCGTGTTCTCCTAGTAGTACGTTTTTCTTCCCTAATCTCCTATCGAAGACGTCGTGTCTCTCGGGCACAGGAAGTATACCTCTTCATTGGAGGACCTTCTATGTTATCCCTAGCTTGCTTTCCATAGAACCACTTCGTCTCATTGATATCTCTTTGGACCTTCCCCTCCTAACTAAGTTCTCTCATACTTAGTCATACCCTAACTCTATCTGGTCCGTGCATGTGAACTCCCATCAGTGTATATATTTCTCGCTCTCCCTGTATCTCGGGTCTTTATTCTCGATCTGTGCAATACTAGCGTATATCCTTGAGTCCCTCCTTTGTCCCTTAAGGCCCTGGTGACTTTTGTAACTCAAAAGGCTCACTCCCTTCGCCGAAGTCTCTAACAGAAGTCGGTCTCTTCACAAGCATCGCCTGTAGACGACCCTCTCGTCCCTCTAGCCCTCCTTAGCACACTACGCATTACACTCGCCCAAAAGGTCCTTTTCCATGTCATGCACCTAGGACAGGACAACCTCATCCTGGGACTTCCGTGGCTCCGCTCCGCCAACCCGAAGGTCGACTGGACCTCTCACACCCTAACCCTGGAAGAATCCATCAACCAGTCTGCCCTCCTACACCACGAGCACAAGAAAGACCTGGAACGACACAACAAGGTCTACACCTTCCCAGTCCACAAGCCCGACTCCATCCCAGTCCGGGCCATCTCCCATGACCACCTCCACAACTACCTCGACTAAGAAGTTGAGGAGAGGTACCTCAATGTTGCCATATGCAACCGATCCATCTTTTGGATCATCTGCTGTGGATCCAGATTCCTTAGGGCTTCAGAGATAGCCAAGATCACTAAGGCCACGGAGCTCGCCAAGGAAGAGGCACTTGCCGCCCCAAAAGCCTTGCTACCCCCAGAATACGAGGAATTCAAAACAGTCTTCTCCCAGGAAGCCGCCGATCATCTCCCCCCATCGAGACTCTACGATCACAAGATCACTTTAAAACCTGACTTTACCCCAAACATTGGAAAGATTTACCCTCTCTCACCCGACGAAAGGGTCGCCGCTGACAAGTTCATTGACAAGAACCTCGCCGCAGGGAAGATCTCCCCTTCCAAGTCTCCCCAAGCGTCCCCCTTCTTCTTCATCCATAAGAAGGACGGAGGACTACACCCCTGCCAAGACTTCCGTAAACTCAACGAAGCAACTGTTTGCAACGCCTACCTGCTCCCCCTCATCTCTGAACTTATCGACAAACTGAAGGATGCTCAAAAGTTCACCAAATTCGATGTCCGATGGGGGTATAACAATATCCAAATCACCCCCAAGGATCGATGGAAGGCCGCCTTCATAACCCACCAAGGCCTCTTCGAACCCAATGTTATGTACTTCGGCCTCACGAACTCCCCTGCTACATTCCAAAGGTTCATGAACAACTCCTTTGGAGATCTGATCGCCGAAGGATGGCTCGTCATCTACATGGATGACCTTCTTATCTTCTCCCCTAATGATGCCACTCACACCGACAGAACCCGCCGTGTCCTCCAGCGCATGACGGAGCTCGACCTCCATCTCAAACTCGAGAAGTGCAAGTTTGCCACCGAAGAAGTGGAATACTTGGGCCTCATTGTCAAACCCGGTCACATCGCCATGGATCCGGTCAAACTTGAAGGTATCGCCAAATGGCCTGCCCCGACCACCCTGAAGCAGGTCCACTCCTTTCTAGGGTTCACTAACTTCTACAGACATTTCATCAACAACTACTCCACCACCGCCAGACCACTCATCGACCTCACAAAGAAAAACCAACCGTGGAAATGGTCCCCCACCTGTCAAGACACCTTCAACTCCCTCAAAGCTGCCTTCCAATCCCAACCTATCCTACAACTCCCGAACACCAGCACTCAGTTCGCCATCGCCACTGACACCTCAAAGTTTGCCTCTGGAGCCATCCTCCAACAGCTCGACCCCAATGGGGAGTGGAAACCCTGCTCCTACATCTCCCAGTCGTTCAACCCCGCCGAACGAAACTATGATGTCCATGACCATGAACTCCTCACCATCATGAGAGCCCTCTCTGCCTGGCGACACTATCTCCATGGAGCATCCTGTCCTGTCAAAGTCTTCACCGACCACCGTAACCTCACGTACTTCCGTAAACCCCAAGACCTTAACCGACGCCAAGTGCACTGGCTCCTCGACCTTGCCGACTATGACCTTGAGTTCTCCTACACCCCCACTGCCAAGCTCGCCACCCCTGATGTCCTCTCCCGCCATCTGGACCACGACTTCCACGAGATGGACAACTCCACCATCACCCTCCTCCCTGAAACCGCCTTCGTCGCCACAGTCGACACCCTCCTCGCCAAACAAATCTCAGATGAATGCACTATCGACCCCACAGCCCTCCAGGCTATCCAATCCCTCTCCACACCTCTTCCCCCATCCTTCCGTGCCCGTTTCTCCCCTTGGCAGTCAGTCAATGGAACCCTTACCTTCCACAGCCGCCTCTACGTCCCCCCTAACTCCCGCCAAGCGGTCCTGGCCAAGCACCATGACCACCCCACCGCCGGCCACCCCGGCTACTTGAAAACTCGCCAACTTGTCACCGCCGAGTGCTGGTGGCCCGGCCTTGCAGTGTTATGCTGGGCTATGGTATACCAGCAGGGACTCAGAGTGAGCTCTCTGTGGGTTCAAAGACAAAGGAGGATACTCGAGGTGTTCCGACAGAGGACTTCGGATACACACGTTCGAAGGGGATGCCTTACGAACGGTAGCAACGCCAAACGGCCTGTGGGTGGACTTCAAGGAGTTCCTTAAGTCTGGGTCAAAGATTCAAGGTGAAGGCCTCAGGGAAGTCCCTTAGCCTTAGTGTGCTGATAACAGACAGCGACGAGGGGCAAGGAGTGGCTTAGAGCTCGTAGAATTGAGTAGACTAAGCTAAGGGAATACAAGCGAGAGTGTGAGGTTTAAATAGAGCTACCAAGGGGGTTACGTAAGGGGATGCGTCAGCGTCAAAGATAAGGAGTGAGTCAGCAAGATAAGGGCTGAGTCACGGCGAGTCATATCTAATAATACAGTGGTTCCATGGAAGGTTGTAGAAGGACTGGGAAGTGGGAGGAACCGTGGAAGCAGAACACGGGGTAGCAACAGCGTTCCTAAGGTCCGAAGGCAGTGAGGACCGAACGAGACTTAGCTAAGTAAGAGGAAAAGAAAAAGAGGATACGAGACTGAGTCTTGTATCGTAACATTACCCCCCTGTTAAGGTGGGAGTCCCCGATGACCTTTACTCCCTAAAGGTCTATGTACCCTGCTCCGGGGGATCCGGTCATGTTAGCATAAGCCGTGTCATCAAAGACATCATCAACGTCGTCGTTACCATAGTCGTTGGTTTCGACGGGGGGTGTTCGGCGACGGGGGTACCGGTTGGCCTGTCGGCGAGGGGGAGGAACCAGGACTGCAGGGGTAGGGTGCGCACGTCTGTTCCTCTGGATAGTGGGGGATCGCGAACCCCTAGAGGAGGACGAAGAGGATGGGATAGGTGCGGGAGGTCGTCGCAGAGGGCAGTGGTTCTGCGGGTGTCCAGGTGCGAACTGAAGGCAGCTAGGACATTGGTACACCATGCAGTTGGTCCGAAAGTGACCGAGTCTGTGGCACTCATAGCACGTCTGTCTGTAATGTGGATGGGAAGGGAGGAGAGGAGTGCATCCATCGTTGCCAGTCCACATGGCTTCTGCTCATTCCAGGAAGGCTAACTCTTCCTCGTTGAGTGGAGTGGCGAGGGAGGAAGAGGATGAGGCGGCGCGGTGTCGGTCTGCTTGGTGGGTGGCCATCTCCCATTGGTATCTGTCCAGGTCCTGGAAGAATTCAAGGGCGCCAAGTTGGTACCCAAGGGTAAGGATGGTAGTGCGTGCTTCTCGGTGGATAGAGGAAACGACAGTTCCCAGGAGAGCTAGTTCGGTGGCGGAGGGGCGCGGAGGGATGAGGCTTAGGCGGGCGATCTGCAAGTAGAGCTTTGAGATAAGCTCGATGGGGGATGCGTCCTTGACGAAGGACTGCAGGGGGATCATCAGATGGGAGTCAGTGAGGGCGGAAGCCAGTTCCTGCATATCCTCACAAGAAGGATAGTCTTCGCGCATCCGATGCGCGTATAGGGGGATGTCTACACTGAGGATGGGGGCAGGAGCGATGGTAGCGAAGGAGACCGGTGGGAGTTCCGGTGAAGACGGGCAGTCTTCTAGGGGAAGCGGGGAGCTAGGGATCTGAGGAGGGGACGAAAGGGGGTCGTAGATGACGGAGGCATGAGAAGCTATGGACTCTAAGGTAGCGGACAAGTCCTCAGCAGAGGTAACGTTGTCAGCGAGAGAAGAAGAGATGGGGGGAGACGAACGTAGAGAGGAAACGGTAGAGATAGAGAGAGATATGGAAGAGGCGGGGACGGTATTCATGACGGTTTTCTTTGTTGTTTTTGTTCTTTCGGGTACTATGATGAAGAGGGAAGAGAGAGAGGAGAAACTAAGTAGAGAAGGCGCGGGGGTTTGCCTTCTTATACGCGGACAGGGTGGTCCGTGCATGTTTGAATTCCCTGTCGGGGAGCCAGGAGTCATCATCGGCGGAGTATCCTTTCCACCGAACTAGGTAATGACGCTTATCCGAAGCGCCTCTGTGTCGTATGATTTTTTCTATTTCGAACTCCGCTTGTCTGCCAATGAGATCCGGTGGATTCTTTTTGAAATGCGGGCCGTAGATAGCGTTTTGCCGATAGGGGGATAGGAGAGAAGCGTGGAAGATGGGGTGGATCTTCCACGTGGTTGGGAGTTTTAGTCTGTACGTGATAGGGGAGAGAACGTCAGAGATAACGAAGGGTCCTTCTCTTTTGGGAGAGAATTTGGGGTTAGCGAGTTCTCGGCGGAGATTACGTGCTTCTAGCCAAACCTGGTCGCCCTTCCTGAACGGGGTGAAGGGGCGACGATTTCTAGCTGCCATGGTTTGGCGGGCTAGTTTGTGGGAGGCGAGGGCTTCGCTTCGTGCTGCGGTGAGTTGTCGGAGTCTTACTTCGATGGCGGGGACTTGGGTAGATGGGACTACAGTGGGTAGAGGGTTAGGTTCATAGCCCATGAGGAGGTAAAATGGAGATTGGTTAGTGACGGAGTGGGGTCGGTGATTGTGCATGAACTCCGCTTGGGGAATTCGATCTGCCCATGAGGTGGGGGAGTCTCCGCAGAAGATGCGGAGGTAAGTTTCTATCTCCTGGTTCACCCATTCGGTTTCTCCGTTGGTCTGAGGGTGGAAGGTGGTGGAGAGCGCGAGTTTGTAGTTGAGGATGCGGGCGAGTTCCTTGGAGAAGGCGGAGGCAAATTGGGGGCCACGATCTGAAATGATGCAGTCAGGGAGTCCAAAACGAGAGTATACTTTGTGGGTGAAGAGAGTTTCCATTCCGGCGGTGGTGATAGATTTTTTTGTGGGGCAGAGAATCACCCCCTTTGTAAGTCCGTGGTCGACCACGACCAGGAGACTATCGAACCCCTCGGAGGGGGGTAAGTTGGTGATTAAATCACAGGAGATCTGTTGAAAAGGGCGGGAGCAGGTAGAGCGAATGGGAGTGAGTGGGGGTGTGGTTGGGTGTGTGTTGGCCTTATGTTGTTGGCAGATGGCGCAACCGGAGACGTAGGAACGGATGTATGCAGCCATTGCAGGCCACCAATATTCGGCGCAGACGAGCTGGCGAGTTTTCTGGATGCCGGGGTGGCCGGCGGAGGGGTGATCGTGGTGTTTGGCCAAGATAGCTTGGCGGGCATCGGGTGGGGCGTAGATGCGCCCGTTGAACGTGAGCATTCCGTCGATGGTTTGCCATGGGGAGAGGCGAGAACAGAAGGCTCCGGCGACAGGGAGAGTAGGGTTAAGGGATTGGATGGCCGCAAGGGCGGTAGCATCAGTCTTGCATCCTTCTTTGATTTGGGATGCGAGGAGGGTGTTGACGGTGGAGACAAAGAGATCGTCGGGGAGGAGGGTGACGTCGGTGTTGTCGGCGTCCTTGGTTTCGTGGTCGGGACAGCGAGAGAGGGCGTCAGGGGTGTAGGTGAACTGTAGGTCAAAGTCTGCGAGGTCGAGGAGCCAACGGGCTTGTCGACGGTTAAGGCTTTGGGGTTTGCGGAAGTAGGTGAGGTTTTTGTGGTCAGTGAAGACCAGGACCGGGAAGGGGGAGCCGCGGAGGTAGTGTTTCCATGCTTGGAGGGCGCGGATGACTGCGAGGAGTTCGCGGTCGTGAATGTCATAGTTTTGTTCCGTGGGGAGGAACGATTGGAAGATGAAGGAGCAGGGTTTCCATTCCCCGTTTTCGTCAAGTTGTTGGAGAATGCCTCCAGTGGCGAACTTGGAGGCATCAGTCGTGATGGCGAACTGGGCTCCCGAGTTCGGGAGGCGTAGGACGGGCCATTGGAGGAAACGACCTTTGAGGTCGTCGAAGGCTGTTTGACAGTCAGGGGTCCATTCCCAGGGTTGTGTCTTCTTGGTTAAGTTGATCAGAGGGCGGGCGAGTGTCGAGTAGTTGGCGATGAATCACCTATAAAAGTTAGCAAATCCGAGGAAGGATCGGACTTGTTTTACGGTGGT
>JBBPLO010000544.1:0-18015 GCA_038089835.1 Retiboletus flavoniger | reverse complement strand
GTACGAGACGAGCGTAGGTCTAGTGCCTACAGCCAGAGGCGAAGGTTACTCGTTGGGAAGACCCGCAGAGTCGAAGATTAGAGTCCAAGGGGTTTCCTTAAGTCCGGGACGAAGGTACAAGGTGAAGGCCTCAGGGAAGTCCCTTAGCCTTAGTGTGCTGGTTACAGACAGTGACGAGCAGAGCGAGGAGTAGGCTTAGAGCTCATAGGATTGAGTAGACTAAGCTAAGGAGAATACATGGGCGGAATCAGGGTATAAGTACGTATGCCAAGGGGTTAGGTAATGGACTTCTAGTAAGTCTGAGATAAGGAGTGAGTCATCCACAGTAGATAAGGATGAGTCACTATGAGTCAGTTCTAATAATACAGCAGTTCCGAGATAAGACAGAAGGCGAGGAACCAAGGAAGCGGAACCCGAGGCATAAATGGGGTTCCTAAGTCTGAGATAAGACAATAGACGGATGAGGACTTAGTTAGGAAAAGAAAGGAGAAAGAAATAGTAAAAGAGAAAGGGCGATCCACTGTGGATCGTAACATTACCCCCGTGCTAGGGGTGAGACTCCGTCAAACCTTTACTTAAAGGTCAATATATCCCGCACCTGGGGAGCCCGTCATGTTAGCATAAGCGATGTCATCGAAGACGTCATCAACGTCATCATCTCTGTAGTTGTTAACTTCAACGGGGGAGTGGTGACGATGTGGTCGGCGGTTGTGATGACGTGGTGCAGGAGTGGGGATCAGGGGAGGAGACGGGCAAGTCCTGCAGTTGCGAGGATGTTCCAGGGATCGGTTTCCTTGGGAGGACCCGGAAGACGACGAGAAGTGAGGAGGAGGAGGAGGTCGACGGAGGGGGCAACATTTTTGGGAGTGGCCCAGGGCGAAGTTAAGACAGATTGGGCACTGGTAGACTTGGCAGTCGGCCCGAAAGTGACCAAGGCGGTGGCAGTTGAAACATGCCTGGCAATATCTGGGGTGCGTTGGCAAGAGGGGCATCGTGCCCTTGTTGCCAGTCCAGAATGCTTCTACTCAATCTAAGAAGTCTATCTCTTCTTGGGCAAGGGGGGAAGCAGATGCGGAGGGTGTGGAGTTGGCTCGGCAAGCCTGGTGTTCGGAGTGGTTCTTCAGGTACCAATCTAGGTCCTGGAAGAATTCGAGGGCTCCGAGTTGGTAGGCTAGGAGGAGAGTGACGGCATGGGCGTCTTGGTAGATGGAGGAGAGAACCGAGTGTAGGCAGGCATGCTGCGCGTCGGAGGGGTTAGGGGGAATAAGGCCGAGACGGGCGATCTGCAGGTAGAGTTTGGAGACGAGCTCCAAAGGGGATGCATCCTCGACGAAGGACTGCATAGGGATAAGGAGGTGGGAGTTGGTCAATGATGATGCGAGCTCTTGGAGGTCTTCTTGTGAGGGATAGTCTTCCCTAAGGCGGTGGGCATTGATTGGGACATTGACGCTCAGAATGGGCGTTGGGAGTATGGTGGCGAGGGAGACGGGAGGTAGTTCTGGGGAGTGGTCTCCCCAGCGTGGGGGACCAGTGGCAGGGGATCCCCATCCGGGGGAGGTAGTATGGGAGGAGGATGTCAGGGGGTTATACACGGTGGACGCGTGCGAAGCTATAGTAGGGAAATCTATAGGTACTTCATTGGCTAGGATGACATTGTTGCTATCAGCTAACAGGGAAGACAAAGGAGGAGAGGAACAGAGAGATGATACGGTGGTAATAGAAGACATTCTTTTTGTTTTTGTGACGGTTTTTTTTTTTTTTTTTGAAGGTAGTCTTCAAGGGGAAAAAACAGAGGGAGTTAAGAGGAGAAGGCGTGGGGGTGTGCCTTCTTATAGGCGAGGAGGGTGGTCCATGTGCATCTGAGATCTTTTTCGGGAAGCCAAGAATCATCATCGGTGGAGTATCCTTTCCATCTGACGAGATAGTGGTGCTTATCCAAAGCACCACAGTGACATATAATCTTTTCCACTTCATACTCTGCTTGTCCGTCTATAAGCTCCGGAGGGTTCTTTTTGAAATGGGGGCCATAGACGGTGTTTTGGCGATAGGGCGATAAGAGAGAAGTGTGGAATGTGGGGTGGAGTTTCCATGTTTTGGGGAGAGCTAGACAATAAGAGACGGGGGATAGGACGTCAGTGATAACGAACGGTCCTTCTCTTTTTGGAGAGAATTTGGGGTTGGCTAATTCCCGGCAGAGATTGCGAGCTTCGAGCCATACCTTATCTCCTTTACTAAAAGGAGTAAAGGGTCATTTGTTCCTGTTGGCCATTACTTGGTGAGCTAGTTCGTGGGAAGCGAGTGCTTTGTTTTGAGCAGAGGTGAGCTCCTTAAGTCAGGTTTTGACAGCGGGGATGGTGGTGGACAGGACTACAGTGGGTAGGGGGTTAGGTTCATATCCCATGAGGAGGAAGAAAGGGGATTGGTTAGTGACCGAGTGCAGGCGGTGATTGTGAGTAAACTCGGCTAAGGAGATTTTACTGGCCCACGAAGTGGGGTCATCTCCGCAGAAGATGCGGAGGTAGGTTTCTACCTCTTGGTTGACTCTTTCAGTTTCTCCATTGGTTTGAGGGTGGAAGGTGGTGGAGAGGGCGAGTTTATAGTTGAGGATCCTCCCTAGTTCTTTGGAGAATATGGAGGTGAATTGGGGACCCCGGTTGGAGATGATCTTGTCCGGGAGTCTGTAGCAGGAGTAGACTCTGTGGGCAAATAGTGTGGTGATTCCATCGGCAGTGACGGTTTTCTTCGTGGGGCAGAGAATTACCCCCTTCGTAAGGCCATGGTCGACCACGACCAGGAGACTATCAAATCCGTCGGAGACGGGGAGGTTGGTGATGAGATCGCAGGAGATCTGTTGGAAGGGGCGGGTGCAGGAAGAGCGGATGGGTAAGAGAGGAGGGGTGGTCAGGTAGGTATTGGTTTTATTTTGTTGGCATGTGGTGCATCTGGAGACGTAGTTCTGGACGTGGGCGGCAAGGCCGGGCCACCAACATTTGGTGGTGACGAGTTGACGGATTTTTAGGTAGCCAGGGTGGCCGGCGGTGGGGTGGTCATGGTGTTTAGCCAGGACTGCTTGGTGAGAGTTCAGGGGGACATAGAGGCGACTGTGGAAGGTTAGTGTTCCATTAATGGACTGCCAGGGGGAGAAACGGGCTCGGAAGGACGTGGGGAGAGGTGCAGAGAGGGATTGGATGGCTTGGAGGGCTGTGGGGTCGACAGTGCATTCCTCGGATATTTGTTTTGTGAGTAGTGTGTCGACGGAAGCGACGAAGGTGGTTTCTGGGAGGAGGGTGATGGCGGAATTGTCAGTTTCATGGGAGTCGTGGTCAGGGTGATGTGAGAGGGCATCGGGCGCAGTGAGTTTGGCGGCCAGGGTGTAAGAGAACTCCAGGTCATAGTTGGTGAGGTCTAAGAGCCAACATGCTTGGCGTTGGTTTAGGTCCTGGGGTTTTTTGAAATAAGTGAGGTTACGATGGTCAGTGAAGACCTTGACGGGGAAGGGGGCGCCTCGGAGGTAGTGGCGCCAGGCAGAGAGGGCACGCATGACAGCAAGTAGTTCTCTGTCATGGATGTCATAGTTTCGTTCAGTGGGATTGAATGATTGGAAGATGTAGGAGCATGGTTTCCACTCTCCGTTGGGGTCGAGTTGTTGGAGGATCACGCCAGAGGCAAATTTGGAGGGGTCCATGGCGACGGCAAATTGGGCACCGGTGTTGGGGAGTTGGAGGATTGGTTGGGACTGGAAGGCATCCTTGAGGGTGTCAAAGACTTCTTGACAGGTGGGGGTCCATAGCCAGGGTTGGTTTTTCTTCGTGAGGTCAATCAGGGGTCGGGCAGTGGTGGAGTAACCCTGGATGAAACGCCTGTAGAAGTTGGCAAACCCTAGGAAGGAGCGGACTTGTTTCAAGGTGGTCGGCTTGGGCCACTTGGAGATTCCTTCTAACTTGACGGGGTCCATGGCAATGTGACCCGGTTTGACAATAAGACTGAGGTATTCTACCTTGTCTGTGGCAAACTTACATTTCTTGAGTTTCAGGTGGAGATCAAGTTCGGTCATGCATTGGAGGACACATTTAGTCCTTTCGGTATGGGTGGCTTTGTCAGTGGAGAAAATAAGAAGGTCATCCATATAGATGACAAGTCATTCTTCAGCGATTAGATCTCCAAAGGAGTCATTCATGAATCTTTGGAAGGTGGCGGAAGAGTTGGTGAGTCCAAAGTACATGACATTCGGCTCAAAGAGTCCATGATGAGTGACGAAGGTGACTTTCCATCGGTCTTCGGGGGCAATTTGGATGTTGTTATATCCCCATCTGACGTTGAATTTGGTGAATTTCCAAGCATCCTTGAGTTTGTCAATGAGTTCGGAGATGAGGGGGAGTGGGTAGGTGTTGCGGACTGTTGCCTTGTTGAGTTTTCAGTAATCCTGACAGGGGCATAATCCTCCGTCTTTTTTATGGATGAAGAAGAAGGGGGACACCTGGGGGGATTTCGAGGGGGAAATTTTGCCAGCAGTAAGATTCTCGTCGATGAATTTGTCTGCGGCGATCTTTTCATTGGGAGAAAGAGGGTAAATCTTCCCGATATTTGGGGAGAAGTCAGGTTTCAGGGTGATTTTGTGGTTGTAGGGTCTAGACGATGGCAAGTGGTCAGCAGCTTCTTGGGAGAAGACTGATCCGAATTCGGCATATTCCGAAGGGAGGGTGGTCTTGGGGGTTGCGAGTGCCTCTTCTTTGGCGAGTTCGGTGGCTTTAGTGATTTTGGCTATCTGGGAGACACGGAGGAATCGGGATCCGCAACGGATGATGCAGAAGACAGAGCGGTTGCATATAGCAACGTTGAGGTACCTTTCTTCCACTTCCCTGTTAAGGTAGTTGTGGAGGTGGTCATGGGAGATGGCTTGGACGGGGATGGAATCAGGTTTGTGGGTAGGGAAGAAGTAGACCTTGTTATGTCGTTCAAGGTCCCGTTTGTGTTCGTGGTGGAGTAACTTAGACTGGTCGATGGATTCATCGAGGGTTAGTGTCCAAGTGGTCCAGTCAATGTGTGGGTTGGCGAGGCAGAGCCAGGGGAGTCCCAGAATGAGGTTGTCACGTCCTAGGCGCATGACATGGAAAAGGACTTTTTGGGCGAGGCCTTCAATGTTGAGGAATAGGGAGCACATGTGAGTGATTCTTCCTTGGTGGTTGGTGGTCCCATCAGCATTTTTGGCGAGGATAGGAGTGGCGAGTCTTGTGACTGGGAGTTTGTGCTTGGCAACAAAGTCATAGTCAATGCAGGAGATACTGGTGCCGCTGTCAACAAGTGCTCTGGTGTCAACGGTTTTCATGGTGTATGAAGGACATATAATTTGGACCGGGATGATCATTGATTTAGTTACTGCTCTTACAAGTACAGATGCGATATAGGAAGGGGCTAACGTTGAGGTAGGCTTTCTTTCTAAAAATCCTGGAGGAATACGGCTTTTACCGACTCCTCATCTTCTTTGTCATTGTCCTCAACCTCTTGGAGGTGAGGTAGTTCTTCATCATCGACCACCTCCGCCACCTTCTTGGTAGGTGGGCGAGGGGTCCTCGGGATCTGTGGGGAGAAGGCAGGACAGTTTCAGGAGGAGTGGCTGCTTTGGTGGCATCGGAAGCAAAGGTTGTTTTTGATGCATCGTTGTTTTTCTTCAGGAGTCATTTTCCCAATAGTGCATATGATGTCGACATCCATGGCATTTGGGTTGACTTGGGATTTTGGGGTGAAGGAGAAGTCCTTCACATGGGAAGCGCCTGACCTAGAGGCAACTTCGTGGGCTCAGTTCCACATGTTGTTGAAGTGCATGGCTTTCGAGTACCAGTCAGCGATAGTGATTGGAGGGGTTTCCATCACATAGATCTTATACATGATGGAAGAGGGGAGTCTGGCGGCAAAGTAGGAGATAAGGACGTTATTGTCCGTGATTTGGGCCACCACAACTTTGCTTCGGAAGGTGGCAATGTATTTGAGAAAGGTTGGGGAGAACCCGTCCTTTTTCTTTTGCATTCTGGTGGTGGAAAGCCAGGCGATGGCATTTCCGATGGAGTCCTGGTGCTTGAAGGCGGCCTGGAACTCAGTGGTGAAGGCAGCGATGGTGCCTAGGTTGATGGTCCCGGCAGAACAGCATTTTTGTCAGAAGGTCACGGCCCAGATGGTGGCGGATCCTTTGGTCATATGCGAAAGAGCGAACGCGATTTTCTTTGCGTCGGTGTCGTAGACATCAGCATTGACGAGGAGGTAGAACTGAACAGTGTTGAACCACTGTTCAGACTGATCATAGGACCCGTCGAAGGGTTCAGGGGCTCCAAGGTGTAGTTCCTTTGAGGACATAGTTGCTGGGGGTGGGGGTAAGGGTGTGAAGGCGGGAAGCATTCGAGCAAGAGGGAAGCCTGTGAGAGCAGGCAGCTTAGGAGGTCCGGTAGGGAGAGACATGCTTGGTTGTGCGGCAGTGGGAGTGGGAGTCTCAGGGGAAGGAACTCGCAGAATGCTAAGTTGTCGGGCAAGTCCTTGGGCAAGGTGGATAGTTTCTTCTTCCTCTTGGAGAGAGGTGGGGTTGACATCAGGGTCCGAGTGTTCAAGGAATGAGGGGGACGAAGGTTCGGGAGAGGACTGGCCTTGTTCGGGCATATCTCGGGGTAGGAACCAGTGGGAGCTAATGGTGGCGCAGTGCCCAGGGAATCACCCTGTTCAGGCTGATCTTGGGAAAGGGGAGTGCGGTTGTCCAGGGAGTCACCCCATGCAGACTGAAGGCGGGAAAGGGGAGGAGAGGGAGCGACCTGAAAGTTGTCCGTAGAAGTCAGCTTAGTCTTTTGTTATGCTGGGCTATAGAATACCAGCAGGGACTCAAAGTGAGCTCTACATGGGTACGAAGATGAAGGAGGATACTTGAGGTGTTCCGATAGATGTCTTCGGGACACACGTTCTAAGCTGAGGTTAGAATGGAAGCAACGCCGAACGGCCTGCAGATGGACTTCAAGGGGTTTCCTTAAGTCCGGGACGAAGGTACAAGGTGAAGGCCTCAGGGAAGTCCCTTAGCCTTAGTGTGCTGGTTACAGACAGTGACGAGCAGAGCGAGGAGTAGGCTTAGAGCTCGTAGGATTGAGTAGACTAAGCTAAGGAGAATACATGGGCGGAATTGGGGTATAAGTACATATGCCAAGGGGTTAGGTAATGGACTTCTAGTAAGTCCGAGATAAGGAGTGAGTCATCCGCAGTAGATAAGGATGAGTCACTATGAGTCAGTTCTAATAATACAGCGGTTCCGAGATAAGACAGAAGGCGAGGAACCGAGGAAGCGGAACCCGAGGTGTAAATGGGGTTCCTAAGTCCAAGATAAGACGATAGATGGATGAGGACTTAGTTAGGAAAAGAAAGGAGAAAGAAATAGTAAAAGAGAAAGGGCGATCCACCGTGGATCATAACAAAATGTGGCAGGTGAGTTGGTTAGTCCAAAGAACATAATGTTGGGTTGAAATAGTCCGCGGTGGGTAATGAAGGCGGCTTTCCATTGGTCTTCTGGTTTGATTTGGACGTTGTTGTATCCCCATCGTATGTTGAATTTGGTGAATTTCTTGGCGTCTCGGAGTTTATCCATCAGCTTGGAGATCAAGGGTAGGGGGTAGGCGTCCTGGACCATAGCTTCATTAAGTTTCTGGTAGTCTTGGCAGGGTCGGAGACCACCATCCTTTTTGTGGACGAAAAAGAAGGGGGAAGCCTGGGGAGAGTTAGACAGGGAGATCTTCCCAGCTGCCAGGTTCTCATCAATGAATTTGTCTGCAGCTTCTTTTTCCACAGGGGATAGAGGATATACTTTCCCGATATTTGGGACAAAATCAGGCTTGACTTTTATTTCGTGGTCGTAGGGTCAGCTAGGTGGGAGGTGGTCAGCAGCGTCCTTGGAGAACACCGATGCAAATTGTTGGTATTCCGGGGGTAGAGTGGTTTTCGGGGCATTGAGGGCTTCGGCCTTGGCAAGTTCGGTGGCTTGGGTGATCTTGGCAATCTGCGAGGCTTGGAGAAAGCGGGAGCTGCATCGGATTATTCAAAATACAGATCGGTTACAGGCGGCAGTGTTCATGAAGACATCTTCAGTGGTCCAATTGTTGTAATTCCGAAGGTGGTCCTGAGAGATAGTTTGCACCAGGATGGCGTCAGGTTCATGGACCAGGAAGGTGTAGACCTTATTGTGTCGGTCTTGGTCTAGTTGAATCTTTTCTCTACAGAGTTGTGACTGATCTGTGGATTTGTTGAGGGAGAGGGTTCGCTTTGACCAGTCGATCGTTGGGTTGTTGGCATGAAGCCAGGGGAATCCGAGAATGATGTTATCTCGTCCAAGATGCATCACGTGGAGGAGGACCTGGTGGGTGAGTCCTCCGACAATGATGAAGAGGGAGGAAGTGTGGGTGATCTTCCCTTTCTGGTTGAGGGATCTGTCAGCGTTTTGTGCTAGGATCAGGGTGGAGAGTTTGGTCATGGGTAGTTTATGTTTAGCCACAAAGGCTCTGTCGATGCAGGAGATGTTTGCTCTGCTGTCTATGAGGGTGGAGGTGTCGACGGTTTTCTTAGTGTACGAGGGGCGAACGACTTGAATGGGGATTTGCATAGATTTCGTTGTTGCCGTTACAAGTACAGAGTTTACAAAGGAAGGTGCTAATGTCGAGGTAGGCTTCCTTGTCAAAAATCCTGGAGGAAGACTGCCTTCACACATTCCTCATCTTCATTTTCATTGTCATCATCCTCGATCTCTTGGAGGCAAGGGATCTCTTCTTTGGCTACTTCGGCAACCTTCTTGGTAGGTCAGCTTGGGATACCTGCAGGATGCTGTTGGGAAAAAGTGGGGCAGCAGGTGGACAAGTGGCCAGGTTGGTGGCATCAGAAACAGAGCTTTTTCTTGATGCAGCATTTCTTTTCTTCTGGGGTGAGTTTTCCGATGGTTCGGATGATGTCTACGTCCATAGCATTGGGGTCTTTTCGGAGGGTGAAGGTGGATGTGGGGGTGTTCTGGGAAGTGGGACAATAGGTCCTATGAGTGATTTCTTGGGTTCGTTCCCACATAGTTTGGAAGTGGGTGGCCTTTTTGTACCAGTCCTCGACGGTAGTAGGTGGGGACTCCATGGAGTAGATTTTCATCATTAGTGGCTGGGGTAGTCCTGTGGAGAGATAGGCAATGAGGACGTTGTCATCTGTGATTTTGGAGATGACCACGTTATTGCGGAAGTTGGCAATGTACTTAGTTAGGGAGGGTTCGTAAACCCCTTTCTTCCTGATTATTCGTGTGGTGGTGAGCCAGGCGATGGCGTTACTGATCAAGTCTTGATGCTTGAATGCGGTCTTGAAGTCTTTGACAAAGTCTGAGAACTTCCCTAAGGTGATGATGCCAGTGGCCATACATTTCTGGCAGAAGGTAGTGGCCCAGGTGGTGGCAGATCCTTTGGTCATGTGCAAGAGGGCAAATGCAATTTGCTTCACATCAGAGTCGTAGACATCCTTGTTGACGAGGAGGTAGAACTGTACAGTGTTGAGCCACTGTATGGATGTGCTAGGGGACCCATCAAAGGGTGTAGGGGCTCCAAGACGGAGTTCCTTTCCAGTGGACATAGTTGTTCGGGGCAGAGGCGGCCAAGGGAATGAGGGACGCGTTCAAGATAGAGGGAACCCAGTGAGCACCAGGTGCGGGTTAGGTCTGGAAGGGAGAGGAAAGACAGGTTGTGAGGTAGTGGGAGTGGGAGATGGAGGGGTAGGTACTCTCGGTAGACTAAGTTGGGCGGATAGGTCATGGGAGAGTTGGAGGGTTTCCTCTTGTTTTTCTCTGGTGGTGGGGTAGGTGTCCGGATCAGAGTGATCGAGGGATGAGGGGGATGAGGGTTCAGGAGATGAGGGTTGTTCGGCAATATTGCTGTGACAGAGGGACCACTGAGTGGGGGTCTGAGGATCAATGGTGGCGCTTTGCCCAGGGAATCACCCCATTCAGGCTGAAGGTGGGAGTGGGGTGCATGAGTGTCCAGGGAATCACCCTGTTCAGACCAAGGGCAGGAGTGGGATGAGGAGTGGGAATGACCTAGTAGTCGCCCATAGAGAGAAGCTTAGTCTTTTGTTACGTCGGGCTAGAACTGACGGGATCTCGAGTGAGTTAGCTGCCTCAAGCAGAAGACGGACAAGGTGGACTTAGGGGAGTACACTGACAAAGGACTTCGGGTATGGCGAGGTGTAGGTCCAATGCCTATCACTGGAGATGAGAGGTACTTGTAGGGAGGTTCTCCTGTAGAGCCGAAGTAAGTCCAAGGAGGTTCCTTGACTCAAAGGACGAAGAAGACTCAAGGGAGGACCCTTAGTCTTTAGTGTGTCGATACTGACAACGAGAAGAGCGAGGAGGAGGCCAAGTAACTCATGATATTCGAGAAGACTAAGCTTAAAGAAATACAAGTGCAGATACGAGGGTTTAAATAGTACTGCCAGACAGGTTATGTAAGGGGATGCGTCAGCGTCAGAGATAAGGAGTGAGTCAGCCAATAAGGGCTCGAGTCACGACAAGTCAGAGCTAATAATACAATGGTTCCGAAGAATACCGGTAGTTGGTGAAAGGCGGAAGGAACCAGGGAAGCAGTACACAAGGCAGTAACAGCGTACCTGATGTCCGAAGGCAGTGAGGACGAAGGAAGACATAGCTAAGTGATAAAGGAAAAAGAGAAAAAGAGATAAGTGTCCACAGTCGTAACAAGCATAGTAGAGCTACCTTGTATCTCTAACTTGACCATTAACTTCAATCTCCTTGAAGTCCCTCCTCTGGTGAAACCCCCTCAATCTCTCCCCTGCTAGATGTCAGTCTCTTCATGAGTATCACCTAGCAGGGCCTGTTACATCAGGCTAGAACCAACGGAGTCTCGAGTGAGTAGCTGCCTTAACAAAGGATGAACAAGGTGGACTTAGGGATGTACACCGATAGAGGACTTCAGGTATGACAAGGTATAGGTCCAATACCTAATATCAGAGGCAGAGGTTACTTCATTGGAAGGGCTGATGGAGTTGCAGAGAGTCCAAGGGGATTCCTTGACTCGACGGTGAGGGAAGACCAAAGGGATGACCCTTAGCCTTAGTGTGTCAATACTGACGATGACGAGAGGAACAAGGAGAAGGCTAAGCAACTCGTAGTATTCGAGAAGACTAAGCTTAAGGAATACATGTAGAGATGTAGGGGTTTAAATAGTACTGCCAGAAGGATTATGTAAGAGGACGCATCAGCATCAAAGATAAGAGGTGAATCAGCCGATAAGGGGTTGAGTCATAACAAGTCATTGCTATTAATATAACAGTTCCGAAGAATACCGGTTGTCGGCGAAAGGCAGAAGGAACTGGGAAAGCGGTACATGAGGCAGTAATGGCATATCTGATGTCCAAAGGCCATGAAGATGAAAGAGGACATAGCTAAGTAAAAAGAAAGGAGAAAAACAGGTACGTATCCACAGTTGTAACATTATCCCCGTACTAGGCAGGGAGTCTCCGACGACCCTAACTCTAGAGGTCAATATATCCTATCCTGGGGGAACCAGTCATGTTAGCGTAAGCTTCATCATCGAAGACATCATCGACGTCATCGTTGCCATAGTTGGTGGTTTCAACAGGGGAGAGGTTCTGTTGTGGATGACGGTTCACGTGGTGCCTGGGAGGAGGAACAGGTCACAGAGGCATTGGTTGCAAGCAGCGATTTTGATGGTGGACAGGGGACTGGAAGTTACGGGAGGACCCAGAAGATGATGTGATGATGGGGGGAGCAGGGGGTTGTCAAATGGGGCATTGGGATTGGGGATGACCTGGTGCAAAGTTAAGACAGAGTGGGCACTGGTAGACTTGGCATTCGGTCCAAAAGTGACTGAGTCGATGGCAGTGATAGCACACTTCCCAGTAGCAGGGATGCGAAGGGTCAAGGGGAGTATGGCCTTTGTTGCCAGTCCATGCTGCTTCCACTCGGGCTAAGAAGTCTAGTTCGGCCAAGTTGAGAGGGGATGCAAGGGAGGAAGGAGTGGTTGGGGCCATCTGGTCCCTAGCTGTTCATCTGGCCACAAGTGCTCTCTGATAGCGGTCAAGGTCCTGGAAGAATTCTAGCGCCCCGAGTTGGTGGCCTAGATGGAGTATGATGGCTCGAGCTTCTCTATGAATGGTGGAGACTACAGACCTGAGGTAGGCAAGGTCTGCGTCAGAGGGTCAAGGTGGGATGAGGCCAAGATGGGTGACTTGGAGGTAGAGCTTGGATATAAGCTCAATGGGGGAGGCATCTTCAATGAATGACTGGAGGGGGATCATGATGCGTGAGTCCATGAGGGCAGAGGTGAGTTCCTGCATGTCGTCACAAGAGGGGTAGTCTTCATGCATACAGTGTGTGTAGAGGGGAATGTCCACACTAAGGATAGGGGTAGGGACGATGGTAGCGAGGGAGACTGGAGGGAGTTCAGGTAAAGGGGTTCAGTTGCCCCAATGGGGGGCAGATGGAGAGTCAGGATTTCCCCATCCTGGAGAGGAGACACGGGATTCAGAGGACAAGGGGTCATAGACTGTGGACGCATGTGCAGCTATAGTAGGGAAATCTATTGGTAAATCCTTGACAGACACGACATTGTCAGCAAGGGGGGAGGAGATAGGAGGAGAGGAACGTAGCGATGATACAGTAGAAATAGAGAGAGAAACTGGGGAGACTGTGATGGTGTTCATGACGGTTTTCTTTTTGTTTTTGTTTGGTGTAGCGACTATGGAGGGGGAAAAAACAGAGGGGAGAAAAACTAGGTAGGAAGGCACAGTGGTTTGCCTTCTTATATGCGGACAGGATGGTCTGTGCATGTTTGAGTTCCTTTTCAGGGAGCCAGGAGTCATTGTCGGCAGAATATCCTTTCCACCTGACCAGATAGTGGCACTTATCTGAAGCACCTTTGTGACATATGATTTTTTCTATTTCGTATTCCACTTGTCCACCAACAAGATCCAGTGGATTCTTTTTGAAATGGGGGCCATAGATAGGGTTTTGCTGATAGGGCGATAAGAGGGAAGCATGGAAGACCAGGTGGATCTTCCAAGTCTTTGGCAGTTTTAGTCAGTACGTGACTGCAGAGAGGACGTCTGAGATAACAAAGGGTCCTTCTCTTTTGGGGGAGAATTTGGGGTTAGCAAGTTCTCGGTGGAGGTTATGGGCCTCTAGCCAAACCTGGTCGCCTTTCTGGAATGGAGTGAAGGGGCAATGGGATCTAGCTGCCATCATCTGGCGAGCAAGTTTGTGCGAAGCTAATGCTTCATTATGTGCAGAGAAGAGCTGTCGAAGTCAGACTTCAATGGCAGGAACAGTTGATGTGGGGGCTACGGTGGGTAAAGGGTTAGGTTTGTAGCTCATGAGAAGGAAGAATGGAGATTGGTTGGTTATGGAGTGAGGTCGGTGGTTGTGGGTGAACTCTGCTTGAGGGATGTGATCTGCCCATGAGGCAGGGGAATCTCCGCAGAAGATGTGGAGATAGGTTTCTATCTCTTGGTTTACCTGTTTGGTTTCTCCATCGGTTTGCAGGTGGAACGCTGTGGAGAGAGCCAGTTTGTAATTGAGGATTCTGGCGAGTTCTTTTGAGAAGGTGGAGGTGAATTGGGGGCCCCGATCAGAGATGATTTTATCCAGGAGACTGAAGTGGGAGTAAACTTTGTGGGTGAAGAGGGTGGCCATACCAGCAGCATCAATGGATTTTTTTGTGGGGCAGAGAATTACCCCCTTTGTAAGGCCGTGGTTGACCGCGACCAAGAGACGATCGAACCCATTGAAGGGGGGTAGATCTGTAATCAGATCACAGGAGATCTGTTGGAAGGGGCGAGAACAGGTGGAGCAAATAGGAATAAGGGGGGGTGTTGTTGGGTAAGTGTTGGTTTTATTTTGTTGGCACATGGCACAACCAGAGATGTAGAAGTGGATGTAGGCGGCCATAGCAGGCCACCAGTATTGAGCAGAGACAAGTTGATGAGTTTTAAGGAAGCCGGGGTGGCCAGTGAAGAGGTGGTCATGGTGTTTGGCCAGGATGGCCTGACGGGCATCAGGTGGTGTGTAGACGCATCCATTAAATGTAAGGAGACCGTCAACGGTTTGCCACGGCGAGAGGCAGGAGCAAAAGGAGGTGGGGAGTTTGCTAGAAATGGATTGGAGGGCAGTGAGAGCAGTGGCGTCAGTTCGACAGCCGTCTTTGATTTGATTGGCAAGGAGGGTGTCAATGGAGGATACGAAGAGGTCTGCAGGAAGGAGGGTGGTATCCGAATTATCGGTTTCTTTAGAATTGTGATCCGGTCAGTGGGAGAGCACGTCTGGACCGGCAAGTTGGGTGGCAGGGGTGTAGGAGAACTTCAGGTTGAAGTTGGCGAGGTCGAGGAGCCAGCAAGCTTGGCGCTGGTTCAAGTCTTGGGGTTTATGGAAGTAGGTGAGATTCTTATGGTCGGTGAAGACCTGGACAGGGAAAGGGGAGCCACGAAGGTAGTGCTTCCAGGCCTGAAGGGCACAGATCACTGTGAGGAGTTCTCAGTTGTGGATATCATAGTTTCATTCGGCAGGGAGGAAGGATTGGGAGATGAACGAACAGGGTTTCCATTCCCTGTTCTCGTCAAGCTGTTGAAGAATACCTCCAGTGGTGAACTTGGAGGCATCAGTGGCGATGGCAAATTGCACTGAGGTGTTGGGGAGTCATAGGATGGAATGTTTGAGGAAGCATGCCTTGAGGTCTTCAAAGGCAGTTTGGCAGTCTGGGGTCCATTCCCAGGACTGTGCCTTTTTGGTGAGGTCGATAAGAGGCCTCATAATGGTTGAGTAGTTGGCGATGAATCACCTGTAGAAGTTAGCAAATCCAAGGAAGGATCAGACTTGTTTTACAGTAGTAGGGGAAGGCCATTTGGAGATGCCTTTGAGTTTGACTGGGTCCATCGTGACATGGCCTGGTCGGACGATCATCCCGAGGTATTCTACCTTTTCAGTGGTGAACTTA
Organism: Retiboletus flavoniger; assembly: GCA_038089835.1. Classification (NCBI taxonomy): domain Eukaryota; kingdom Fungi; phylum Basidiomycota; class Agaricomycetes; order Boletales; family Boletaceae; genus Retiboletus; species Retiboletus flavoniger. Next base: position 3,010 of record JBBPLO010000544.1, on the reverse strand, counting down.
CATTTCTCAAGTTTGAGGTGGAGGTCTAACTCAGTCATGCATTGAAGGATGCGTTTGGTATGCTCTGTGTGGAGGGCATCGTCTGGGGAAAAGATAAGAAGGTCATCCATGTAGATGACCAACCACCCTTCGGCGATCAAGTCACGAAAGGAGTCATTCATGAAGCGTTGGAACATGGTGGGGGAATTAGTCAGTCCGAAGAACATCACATTGGGTTGGAATAGGCTGCAGTGAGTGACGAAGGCAGCTTTTCATCTGTCTTCAGGTTTGATCTGAACATTGTTGTACCCCCACCGTATGTTGAATTTGGTGAACTTCTTGGCATCCCAGAGTTTGTCAATTAGTTCCAAGATTAAGGGTAGGGGGTAGGCGTCTCGGACCATGGCTTTGTTGAGTTTTCAGTAGTCTTGGCATGGTCTGAGGCCACCATCTTTCTTGTGAACAAAGAAGAACAGAGAAGCTTGTGGGGAGTTAGACGGGGAGATTTTCCCAGCTGCTAAGTTTTTGTCAATGAATTTGTCCGCTGCTTCTTTTTCCACAGGGGAGAAAGGGTAGACTTTCCCGATGTTTGGGGTAAAGTCAGGTTTTACCTTGATCTCATGATCATAAGGTCGACTAGGTGGGAGGTGGGAGGTGGCGTCTTTGGAGAACACCGATGTGAACAGTTGGTATTTGGAAGGAAGCATGACTTTTGGAGCATTGAGGGCTTCGGCTTTAGCGAGCTCAGTAGCCTGAGTGATTTTGGCAATCTGGGAGGTTTTGAGGAAACAGGATCCACAGCGGATGATTTGGAACACAGCATGATTTCGGGCAGCCATGTTCATGAAGATGTCTTCAGTGGTCCATTCATTGTAGTTCCGAAGATGGTCCTGGGAAACGACCCACACTGGGATAGAGTCAGGTTCATGGATAGGGAAGGTGTAAACTTTGTCATGTCGGGTTTGGTCAAGTCTGACCATTTCTCGACAAAGTTTCAACTGGTCAGTGGATTCGTCGAGGGAGATGGTCCTTTTTGTCCAGTTGATCGACAGGTTGTTGGCGCGAAGCCAGGGGAGTCTGAGGATGATGTTATCTTGGCTGAGGTGCATTATGTGGAGGAGGACCTGGTGGGTGAGTCCTCCAACAACAATGAAAAGGGAAGAGGTATGGATAATCATTTCTTTTTTATTGAGAGATCCATTGGTGTTTCAGGCTAGGATCGGGGTCGAGAGTTTGGCAGTGGGTAGTTTGTGTTTCGCTACAAACTTCCAGTTGATGCAGGAGATGTTGGCTCCACTATCAATGAGGGCAGAGGTGTCGACAGTTTTCTTGGTGTACGAGGGGCGGACGACTTGGATAGGAATTTGCATAGATTTGGTAGTCGTCATTACAAGTACAGAGTTTACAGAGGAAGGTGCTAACGTCGAGGTAGGCTTCCTAGTTAAAAATCCTGAAGGAAGACTGCTTTTATGCATTCTTCGTCTTCGTTTTCTTCATCATCATCCTTGATCTCTTGGAGATGAGGGATTTCTTCTTCAGCTATTTCGGTGACCTTCTTGTTAGGTCGGGTAGGGGTACCTGTGGGATGCTGTTGGGGAAAAGTGGGGCAGTGGAGGGAGGAGTGTCCCGGTTGTTGGCATTGAAAACAGAGTTTCTTTTCGATGCAGTATTTTCTTTCTTCAAGGGTAAGTTTCCCGATAGTTCGGACAATGTCTATGTCCATAGCATTGGGATCTTTTTGTGGGGTGAAGGATGACAAGGGGGCATTCTGGGAGGTAGGACAGTAGGTCCTCTTGGTGATTTCTTGGGTCTGTTCCCACATGGTCTGGAAGTGGGTGGCTTTCTTGTACCAATCTTCAACAGTAGTCAGCGGCAACTCCATGGAGTAGATCTTCATCATCAGGGGTTGCGGCAGTCCCACAGAGAGGTAGGCAATGAGGACATTATCGTCTGAGATCTTAGAGATGACCACATTATTGCAGAAGTCAGTGATATACTTAGTTAGAGAGAGTTCATAAGTCCCTTTCTTCTTGATCATTCGTGTGGTGGTGAGCCAGGCAATGGCATTGCCAATCGAGTCTTGGTGCTCGAAGGTGGTTTTGAAGTCTTTGATGAAGTCAGAGAGTTTTCCTAGGGTGATAATGCCAGTGGTCATGCATTTCTGGCAGAAGGTGGCAGCCCATGTGGCGGCAGATCCTTTGGTCATGTGGGAAAGGGCGAATGTGATCCATTTAGCATCAGTGTTGTAGATGTCCTCATTAACAAGGAGGTAGAACTGTACAGTGTGGAGCCACTGTATGGATGTATCAGGAGACCCATCGAAGGGTGTAGGGGCTCCAAGACAGAGTTCCTTTCCAGTGGATATAGTTGTTCAGGTCGGAGGCAGCCTAGGGAACATGGGACGCATTCGAGATAGAGGGAACCCAGTGAGCACCAGGTGTGGGCTAGGTCTGGAAGGGAGAGGAAAGATGGGTTGCAAGGTAGTGGGAGTGGGAGATGGAGGGATAGGAACTCGTGGAAGGTTGAGTTGGGCAGATAGGTTGTGAGAGAGTTGGAGGGTTTCCTCTTGTTCTTCCCAGGTGGTAGGGTAGGTGTCTGGATCGGAGTGATCGAGGGATAAGGGGAACAAGAGTTCTGGGGACAAGGGTTGTTCGGTGACATTGCCGCGAGGGATGGACCACTGGGTGGGGATCCTTGGATCAATGGTGGCGCTTTGCCCAGGGAATCACCCCATTCAGGCTGAAGGTGGAAGTGGGGTGTGCAAGTGTCCAGGGAATCACCCCGTTCGGACTGATGGCGGGAGTGGAATGAGGAGTGGGAATGACCTTGTTACAGTTTTCTTCCCTCATCATCGATTCCTATTGTTTGTACATTTCTCTTCCCTAGTTTCTTACCAAGGATGTTGCGTCCTTCGGGCACAAGAGGTCTACCTCTTCATAGGAGGCCCGTCTATGCTCTCCCTAGTATGCTTTCCTTGAACTCTCACTGCTCTCCCCATCTCCCTTCCCAGGACTTTCCTCTCCTAACTAAG
>JBBPLO010000543.1:5529-18030 GCA_038089835.1 Retiboletus flavoniger | reverse complement strand
CGGAGGATGAAGAGGACGCCCCCTCCGTAGCAGGGAAGAAGAAGAAGAAGAAACCAAAGAAGAAGAAGAAGAAGAAGACCAATGAGCTACCAACAGTTCACGAGGACACTGTGCCCGCTATCTCGAGCCCGCCAAAGAATCTTCCTTCGAGCACACCTGCCAAAAAGCCTGCTATCTCGACCCCACCAAAGAATCTTCGTTCAAGTACACCTGTCGAAACTCCCGCTAAACCGCCTTCATATAAACTTCCTGCATCTAACGCCTCGGTCAATTCGTTCGCACACATGTCGACATCCTCGCTGCCTATTGAGCCTGCCGTCGCGCAGTCCGCTCATTCTTACTTACAGGAACTGGATGCACCAAAAGAGAAGGTTAAATCCCGTCCCGACCATGCATCCCTGTTCTCAGATAAAAGGGGATTCATCTCGAAGCTCAGCTCAAAGGACAAAACACCGAAAGAGAACGAAAGAGATCCAAATGTCAATAAGAAGTTCACATGGTTTTCCAAACTGGGTAAAAAAACGGCCGGATACATGCACCAACTGATGCGCACCCATGCGGACGAGAAGGCTGGATCGTTGAGGTGGGAGAACTTCGTCAAGGTGGGTCTTATGACATGTTTTCCGTTCCCCGTGATCAACGGTATTTCAGGTTATGCGAGACATGGGATTCAGGTATGATCTTAGTACTGCAGGCTCGTCTGTCCGCTTCGACCCACCGAACCCAAGGGATAGGGTAAGTTCTACCAATTTCCAGTTTACTGGTTTGATAAGTGTCTTGCAGTCCATCACTATCCATAAGCGTGCGCTCTTCTTTGTACTTTGGTAATTCCATCAGTTCACGTTTGTGGAAATTCACAGCACACCCTAATTCGACGCTAGACGCATGGCGTCTGAGGGACATCGGAAAGAAGCTGAAGAACTACTACGGTTGGTCAGAGGAGGACTTTCTGAGGCGAACCAACGCCATCTGAGGATGCGCTGTCTATACCATTATGTCTTGTATCGGCGCTTGCACTGTATGATGATGACCCTCGCGGTGGGTAAAGGTAAAGTACATCTAAATATAAGTATTAAAGTTTTCCAGAACCTTGCGCATATTCAGTGACGGAAAAGTAGCGTGAAATCATGCAACTGAATTAGTAACTTTTGCCGCAGCTGTAAAGACATGATCTTCTGAAGATTCCGCTGAATGGATCAGACAGGGGTAAGAGATATATTCAACTCGGGGCTGATTTACAAGTACTCACGTTGGCCAGTATTGATCGCTTCGATCAAGGCATCCTCCCAGTTTTTTGAAAGAGCTCGAGAGACCTCAAGGTCGCGTTGTCTTAGCGAGGCTCCGCCATCGCGGAGAGAAAACCACAGGACCCGGACTAAATCTTCGCAGAGTACGATGATCTGAGCCGTGTCATTGGTACGTCGCTCGTTTACAGTCATGACGATCTCGTCGCTGAGTTCGTGATATTCGCGCAGGCGAGCAAGGAAGCTCTTTCGTGTCATGATTTCCCCGCCGTGCATCTCACAAGAAGTTAACTAGGACAAGGCTGAGAATCAAAATTTTATGTTACCTCGAAGTAAAGGGACTGGTTTTGGGGATTTGGACGACGCCCGATCTGAATTACCATGCTGAATTTTGGATTAAAGACAATCAGTCGAGAAGTAAGCTGTTCTCACCTGTGGGTAGCAAGACGATCTTCCGGATGGTTCGCTAGATCCAAGGCCCAAAGCACCCAAGTCTGCAGCGTGGACCTCCAAGTATTGATCCATTTAGAAAGTGCTGTGTGCAATGCATTGGCCTCTGGGTCTTCGGCTAGGTTAGCTCTGAGGACAGCAGCCTGAGCACACCTCAATTTGTGGGTCTTCCACGCAGCCACTTGGCACTCTTTGGAGCAGTACCGTACCAAGCTTTGGAGAGCGCAAAGTAAGCAGACGCCGAAGGATTTCTGGCGAATGAAATGACCGACCGGCATCGACTACAAGCCTTGACTTTGTCTCTTCCAAAGTACACGTTGCAATAGCTGCAGATACCTTTGGGGTCCGTTGTCCGCATCTCACTGACGTTGAACTTGGGGTGAAAATGCGTCCGACCGCGTCTCTTTGACGCGTCAAATTGGCAGTGATATTATTACACAATCATGGCCGAAACAAGATATGTGTTCCCACGACTACCATTGACCCAGAGGGGGCGTCAAAACGACGTTGCTCGCCGTCGAGAACGATGGCGGCGAGGCCTCCCCCAGTGCGTCCACACATCGGAATACACCCCTCGTTCAATGCCAACTCGAACATGGAATGGGCTGAGGACGACGCCTGGGACAGTGCATCCGATTCGGAATCACCACGTCACTCGACGATTGCGCATGCTTGGAGGCATTCGTCGAATACCCAGCCGAAGCGACAACCCTCGTTTGCGACGGCGCCCAAGCCGGTTCCAAAGGCACCTACCAACTCTTCTTCGTCCACCCTTGCTCAATCTTATACCCACCTCAATCCCCCGAGCCCAAGCTCGTATCCTCCCAATTCCGAGTCCGGCCGAGCAGGGTCAGCCAATGGCGGATGGACCATGGTCAGAAAATCGAGCATCTTGCAAAACAGCTCGGACGGGACAGCTTCCAAGTACTCTGATCTCCACAGAGATGGCGATGTCGATAGCGACATGGTCGTGGGTGACTTTGATTCAGAGATTGTCGAACCTGGCGCTGCGAACAAAATGAGACAAGAGCGAGGCTCGGTCAAATCTGACGCTGAGGAGATAATGAACGGTATAGATGCATCTTTGCCGTTGTCATGCTCTTCTAAGTGAACGAGCAGATCCATTTCGCAGGCTCCTGCGTTCACCGGACCCTCAATCATCTTCGCCTCCACTATCGCTCGGCTCTAGTGACGGAACGGGTTCTTCCCACCGTGCAGGTGATGCGGGGAAACATTCTCGGGAATCGTCGATTCGCAGTAACCGGCGATTAAAATTCATTGATTGCTTGAGCAAGGAGGACCTGAACATCTGTAAGTGGTTGGTACGAACGCTCGATGGTGACACTGTCCGACGATATCTGTTTAGCTGATCTCCGAAAGCTTGCATGGTCTGGGACACCGAGTGACCTCAGACCAATTGTTTGGCCAATACTTCTCGTACGTGCACGCTGCTTCCTCAGCATCAGTCAGTTGACGCGTTCCCCAAGGGATATATACCTCTACCTTCAAATCTGCGTGCAGCCACGCTCGCTCGCAAACGAGGAGAGTATCTCTCGTTGGTCGAGCTTGCCTTCGCTCGAGACCGCCAAGGCATTGACCAGCAAATTTGGCACCAAATTGAGATAGATGTTCCGCGGACGCGACCGGGCGTACGTCTTTGGATGCAGGGATCCATGCAGCGCGTACGCGGTCTTTTCTTGTTTGGTATGCTTTTTCTGACATCCCTGCAAGTAGAGTCTGGAGCGGATACTCTATGTTTGGGCTATACGCCACCCGGCGAGCGGATATGTTCAAGGGATAAACGATCTCGTGACCCCCTTCTTTCAAGTCTTTTTGTCGGCATATATTGGTAAGTTCGCCATTGTCCGCAATTTTTATAGCTAGTTGATCCTTACCCATTCCAAAAAGATTCGGATCCAGAGCAGTTTGATACCTCCCTCCTCCCAGAAAATATCCTAAATGCCATCGAAGCTGATTCGTTCTGGTGCCTCTCCCGACTTTTGGACGGTATACAAGACAACTACATATCCGCACAACCAGGCATACACCGTAGCGTAAAACGCATGTCAGAACTGGTGGCACGTATCGATGGTTTGTCCAGCCTCTTTTTGGGCAACATTCTACGTATTAACGAACTGGATGAACGACAGCACCGCTTTACACGCATCTCGGGTCTCAAAACGTCGAGTTTATGCAATTCGCATTTCGTTGGATGAATTGTCTGCTCATGCGAGAAATCAGTGTGCAGAATACGATACGCATGTGGGATACATACTTGGTCAGTATTTGAACTTCTTCCCCGTCAGGCCTGCCGACCACCATTGATCGGGTGATTTCTGCCAGGCGGAGGGGACTGACGCGTTCTCCCAATTCCACCTTTACGTTTGTTCCGCTTTTCTTGTCAAGTGGAGCGTGAAACTTCGACAGATGGACTTCCAGGCGAGTTTTGAAAGCGTTTCAGCGTACGCGCCTTACTCAGTCCGACCACTTCTTTGGCACAGGGTATAATCATGTTTCTGCAATCTCCTCCAACTCAAGACTGGGGAGACCATGAAATTGAACTGCTCCTCAGCGAGGCATTCGTTCTTAACTCAATATGGCATAATGCACAAAGTCATTTCAACGTCAAATAAGCGCCCGGTACTTATATGTCGGTCGTCTAGGCTAATGATTCAGATGAATAGCAACGCAGGATGTAGCAATAGGTGTAATGCTATACGGAGTGAAAAGCAAGTCGGGACGGAGCAAAACAAAGCAATAATCACTTTACAGCCTGGATGGTGGTGACTTCTCGCTCCAAAGCTTGTTTCAGTTCCTCGGCTTGCTCTTCGGTTTTGACTCGGATCCTGAAAGAGGTTGGCGTGCTGTTTTCATATCCGATGAACGACATTACAGCCTTTGTCAATGAAGGCTTAAGACCCGCATATATCCGGAAGTTCTGTCGGAATGAGGATAAGAAAGGGAAGTATGAATGAATGCACGTATACTGACAATAAGGATTCTGCCCGTGCTACTGTTTCGCATCAGAACACGTCGAACGTTAGTTTCCTTGTGTTTTTTCAGTCGGAACATCCCTGTTGGCGAAGGTCTATACGTCAAGGCTGATTTAGGCCGAAGTGGGGAGGACGAACCGATTCCGAGGTCTTTCCATTCGCTTTTATTTTCTGATTTGGTTAGTCGAAAGACCTTGCATTTTACGACATGTGTCGTCTCTTCGTCTTCTTCACCCTCGCCTTCCTCATCGTGGGTATGTGAGGGAAGCAGCTTCACCGCGTCTTCCTCCCCAGCTTCCTCGTTGCCTTCTGCCTCGGGCTGCGGAGTCGACTCGGATGACCTGTCGGTCATGGGCGGAGAGAACAAGCTTTCGCTGGGCTTCGTCGACGGCGCCCCAAAGCTAAATCCTGAACTTGATGGTCCATCGCCCGTGCTGGGTGAAGAACTGCCGAATCCGAAGCCGACGGGATTTCCGATACTTCCACCTGGTTTTCCAAACGCGAACGCGCTGGTTTTAGGCTGGGAAGCACTGCCAAAGAAACTGACAGGTTTGTCAGAAGAAGACCCAAAGATGCTTGTCGATGTAGAGGAAGTCGTCGTCGTCGTCGCACTGCCGAAGAGAGTGGCCGTAACCTTGGAACTCTCCTTGTTATCAAAGGGAGATGGATTGAACGGCGATGGTTTCCTGGACTCGGTCGTACTACTGCTGCCAAAGACCGAACTGCCGAATACTGACGTTGGTTTGGATGCTGCATCAGAGGTAGCGGATGCGCTCGTAGGTTTGGCGGTGGCAAACAAGTTCGGCATGCTGGTGGAGCCAAAGCTAGGTGCAATTGAAGCTGGTTGTAACGATGAACTAACGGATGAACCCCCAGGTTCTTGGCTCGAAGAACCAGAAGCCGACATGGATGTGACAGTCTCGATGCCTGAGGGAATAGCAAACGCAACACAAGAGGTGAGCTGCAGACCCGACGTTGAAGCAGGCGTGCCCGAGGCAGGAAATTTGAAAGCAGAATTTGAAGGTTCTGGGAAAGTGATGGGTGAAGGTATGGATGATTCAGTCGGCTTGGGCGCGAAGCCGAAGGGCAGTTGTGTAGGCGTAGAACTTGAGGGTGGCACAAAGGGCGGGAGAGTGTAACCACCGGTCTTCGCACCACTTTCGCTGGTCAAGGGAGGTTTAAAAGATGCTTCAGTCGACCCTATGGACGGTTTTGGCATGGAGAACAGCGAAGTGATTTTTTCTGACGGTGCCTTGGCACCAAAAAGGGGGGCAGAGTTAGTCGTAACGGGAGCGCGAGTCATAAACGACTGTGAAGAGCCATCAAACTCGGACTGAATTGTAGTCCGCAGGTTCTTGTAAGAGTCTACTAAGCTAGCGACGTCGAAGAAGGGATCCTTCTCGACTGCGGTTGATATTGTGGAGAGGAAAGAAACATTGAGGCCCCGGAGAGACTTGAAATACTTCAACGCTACGGCGTCCGTCTGCTCCGAAGGGGGAGACATTCCAGGTTTTGGAGGGGGTGTATCAGAGTCCGAGAAAGACTGGTTCGGTGCTCCCAAAAACGGTGACCCGAAGGGTGGGTTGAGTGTGGGGGTTGATTGTAAGGAACTAGATGCGAAGGCAGATGCAGATGATGGCTGGGCAGTAAAGGTGAACGGATTGGACACGGAAGTTCCCGCTCCAAAACCGGCGAACCCGCCAAACTTGGGTGAAGGAGCGGTCTCCTGCAGGGGTATGAGGGACATGATTACAGAGTACGCGTCTCACTCACAACTTTGTCGACATCGGAAGCCGGGGCTGGGGGCAATCCATTGAGAGCTGGTGGCTTCGGGGCAGCCAAGGCGCGCTTTGGAAGAGCGCGTATTCTGAAATACGATTAGCTGCTTGGGTAAACGAAGGGCGTCGGACTGGCATACTGTCTCCTGGCCAGAGCAGACTCGTCCGCCTTTTGAAAGCCCTGAGGGTCTTGTATTTCCTTGTCTACATGAGGCGAGGAAGACTACGGAACTGATCGATACACACCTCGATCTCGTCGTCGTCGCCGTCGTCGTTGTCGGGGCCATCCTTTGTGAGCTGTCTCTCTGCGCCGCGCTTCATGGTGAGGACGATGAACTGTGTCCCACACGCGCATAAACCGGGACAAGGATGGGAAAATATCGCATAAGCGGTGTCCTTGGGGTCCGACCATGTGTGCTGTCCTCTTCTGCAAGTTACTGGTCGAGCGTCGTCTTGCCCGCAGTTCAACTCGCCCGTCGCCGAGCTCGTCGTCCGTGTTTGCCCCTCGTCGCCCATGTCAGCGACGACAGCAACAACGATGGACTCACGTTCGTCATCTCCGGAAACACCAGAAACCTCTGATGTCCCCCAGAACGTAACCATTCACAATGAACTCCCTTCTTGGTATCGTCCGTTGCCTATCGCCAAGAACACATCCGCTGTTGGAATCTGGGACGGTGATCCATGCCAAAAGCAGGACGACGAGCGCATGCTCCAACTCGACGACATCATCCAGGAACACGCCTATGACGAGTTTGTATATCCATGTGTTTTCCTTCCTCCAGCTCATCTCGCCTATTCCCTTTGCAGCTCTGCGTGCTCAGGCGTGGAAAATTCTCCCTCAAATACCCAGTCACCCTCTGACGCCACCCACCCAGAGCTTGCCTCATGGGATCCTCTTCGGACATCACTACGACGGTCCATTCACGAGTCCGCTCTCTCTATACCCCCTCTCTCACAAATGCAATCCACCCCAATCGTGCCTCCTCCTGCCATGCGGACCTGTAAGCGTGACCCAACGTCCATCCCTCGCAGAGTTGTTTATCCCACGAGGGAATCGTGCTACAAGTATGTTATTATCCATATCTCACTTCCCATTCTTATCGCCGCCCTGCCGTAAGTCTTGCCATCTTAACACCCAATATTCCCGAGAGTGGTACAAAGTCGCGCGTCGAGACGCAGGTGCGCGTTACCGTCGACCTCGCACATGCAAGCACCTCTGTCGGTGAACAGAGTCAGTATGATAGAGTTGGCTCTTGGAAATGGCTCAAACTTCCACCCGGAACGTCTACCAAGAGGCGTACCCGAAGAGAAGGAAAAATAGGTGCTTATCTCGTACCAGTAACCCTTGCTGCAGTATTAACACGCAACAAGATCCTGCACCACTGGATATCCTTCACCTGACTGCCACCGTAACGTGTGCTTCAGCCCCACATAATCATGTCATCAGCTGTGGAAGTTGCAGGAATAGAGAGGTATGACTCCAGGATCTCACTTATGCATTCCTCACATGTCTATCGTCAAGGCAAAGCGTGTAGCTCGCAAACTCGCAGCTCGTGTACGACCAGCTCGTTCGGATTCAGACACTCCCGAAGATGGCTCCGAGCGCTTAAGAAGCATCAAGGAAGACACGACGAGCATCATTCAGTTTAACTGCCCTGACGTGCTCGACTTTTCTGCTGGGTCTGCCGTGCTTCCTGTTCGAATCACTTGTTATTGCAGGCATCACCGAGAGAAGGTCGGGTTTAATATTCACTTCAAAATGATGGACCACAACGGCCGCCTGGTTGGCACTGGTATGACACCCCCAATTATGATTACTGATGATCACAAATCAACCGTCAAGTCGAGTTCTGTCCCATCTACCCCTGCCTTGGAGTCACAAGTTGACTGGTCCAGCTTGCCCCCCGCTCTGCCACACACGGACAATATTTCCGTTTTGAAACATTCGTCTCGAAATGGCAAAGGTCAATCGAAGACGCGTTCTAAACCTTATGACATGGTTGGTCGCAGCAACCAATCCAAGTTCTCCAGGGAAACGAGCGTTACTAGTCTCAGTTCTGCTGTCAACTCCCCTTCCATACGCCCCTCTACAGGGCCTAATACCCGTTCGCCAACCCCACCGCAGCTCCCACAATCCTCAAGTCCTGCAAGTCCTGTACCTACTCCTCAGTCTTCGGCGGGATTCATCACGGATGGAGATTCGCCATCCTCATTTAACTCGAGTTCGCTTCTCAACAGTGTTTCTGGTGCTGCGGTTTTCAGACCTCCGAATGACATCTCCACTGTTACAACAACACCGTTTTCGTCACCTTCTGATATGTTCTCCCCTAATTCTCCCCCAGTAACACAACCTTCACAACTCCTTGCTACACTCGTTCCTCCCCATCCCATGCCCTTTCTTTTCTTTGACCCAAGTTCCCCGCCACCTGTTACATCGCTTCCCTTGCCCAAGATCCATCGCCTTATCCCATCGTCTGGTCCAACTCATGGTGGTATAGAAGTCACTGTTCTCGGCGAAAACTTCCATCCAGCAATTCAATTTAACTGCGTATTTGGTGATGTCGTTGCTAGTTCGACTCAGAGATGGAGTGATAACACTCTTCTTTGCGTTTTACCCCCCCGGTCTACTCCTGGCATTGTTGCGGTATGGTTCGAAGGCCTCAACGAGACCAAGAACTCCGCACTTCCCTCTCTTTTCACTTATACAGATGAATCGGACCGCGCTTTGTAAGTGAGCTGAGAGGTTTCTTGAAACGTTTTGTGACTTTTCCTCTAGAATGGAGCTTGCTCTCCAGGTAGTTGGTCTCAAGATGACCGGGAAAATCGAGGACGCAAAGAATATTGCATTACGCATAGTTGGGTCTACAGGTACCGAGGACTCACCTTCCGGGTCCAACTCTAGCGCCGACGAAATAATGCAAGTCGCTTCGTTGTCTTTCCATGACATTCGGCCTCTCTTATTCCTGCGCCTTGGAGAGAGGCATGATTATGAGGCTGCTGTCGTAAAGTTCCTGTCGCTCGTTGACATCACCGTTGAAAAGCATTCTGGTATTCCTCCTGCAGTTGCCATATCTCACACTACATCAAGCGGGCAGACCTTACTTCACCTGGCGGTATTCTTGAAATTCACCTCTTTGACCGAGTTCCTCATCGCGCACGACATCGACCTGGACGCTCGTGATCGCAATGGATATACAGCTCTACATTTTGCAATTTTGGCCCAGTCGAAGGAATGTGCTCGACTCCTCGTAGTCGCCGGAGCAGACTTGGAGATTGTCAACGCTCTCGGGAAAACACCCCGGGACATTGCGCCGTCTGATTCCTTTGATGGGATCATCAACCATGTGACTTCAGAAGACGACCTCTCCCAAGGCGGTCTTGAGGACGAGGGTGACGAATCTCATCTGGGAGATGTAGAAAGTGACGAAGACGCCACGAACCCCGTGACTAAGTGGAGACATATTCGTCGCCGTGCCCACCGACGTCGTGATAGTCACGATCAACCTGAGAGGGGAATCTGTCAGATAGCGCAACCTTCGCAAACCCCGGACAAAATCGAGGATATCATAGCGCCGAAACTCGATGACACTTCTGACGAGAAGCAGGCTGCTTCATTTGTTGCTATGATCCAATGGACCCTCGCACAACTCCCCGCTCCTCAAGGTATCATACCCAACATGCCGCAGCTCCCGCTGCCTCATTTACCCGAGATCCCTGCTGTTCCTTGGGCTGCACTACCGCAGATACCAATGGTGTTTCCTGTGTTTATACCAATGCCTGGTTGGCCATCATTCCTGGGTGATAAGCGGGATGGCCCGCGCGACGAAGCCCCGGGTGGTAAAGAAGGGGACTCGCGGCCGACAGGGTACAATACCGCCCAAGAGTCCCGGGCAACATGGGAGAGATGGATTGCCGTGGCTGTTGCAACGGCAACTCTCCGCCCTCCGCCAACGGACGAAGCACCTCCAATGTATACCCCAAGGGAAACTAACGAGACGATAATACAACAGCCTACACCGAACAAGGTGGAGGAACAAGAACCCAGCTCCGAGTCTACCGCTCTCCAAACACCGACCGTAACGGATCGTCCGACTAGACGCGTGGGCTATGAGGTTACTTCGACGCCGGCACCAGATGCCGACGCATACGGATACAAACCTGTGAAAGCGCATACCCAGACAGCAAAGAAACGTGAGGAAGGTGTTTATTTTCTATACACCGGTAGTGACTCTTTATCTAGATGACCGGATGCTCGTCTTGTTTTGGCTTCCTATTCTGCTTCGTGAGTCGGTTCTGCCGCGAATTCGTAGGGATGTTCTGATCGAGGTCAATCAAGTGTCTCTCCTATGGGCGTTCCACAACTGTATCCGCTTTGCTATCCATGCGCTGAAGACCACTCTCTTCATGAAAGCAGGTGTGCGTGCATAAATGTGCTGTGTAGAGTCTTGTACACCTGTGCTGATTTGTATGGAGACAAAGTGCTGAGTAAAATTGCATCCTAGACAATGGGTTGGTTCACATAGACCTTTCCACGCATTTATTCCAGTGGGCACTATACTTGTTATTCTGCTGGATTTGACGGAATGATCGTTGTACTTTGTATTCGATACCTATCCTTCCCGTAATATGCCAGTAGGCCTCGCCTAGTAGACTTTATGGAGACGTGACCAACACTCTGGGTGGGTCAGCGTCCTCTGTGCAGCTTGAACGACAGCTGGACGCCCTTGCCTGCTTTGATATCCTCGAGCACTCTGGCATCGATCTCTTTCCCGATCATGGCTACCTCTACTACTTTGTCCACCATGTCCTTGGGAACACAGACTACACCATCTTCGTCTGCGACAATCCAGTCGCCAGGTTCGACCGTGAGTGCCGGGAATGCATCCGGACCCTCTGCGTTGTCTTGCGGTCGGATGATGAGCGGGACGTTGATGGCCGATGGACAAACAAAGGGCGATTGCCCGAGAGTCGAGTGTCCGCGCGCAAACACTGGGAAACCCATAGCCCGATGTTCGGCCAGGTCTCTGCACCTGCCAGATATGACGACGCCTGCCACCTCTCTGGCTTGTGCGCCTGCGGTCATGAGACCTCCCCAGACGGCGTTTTTCGTGTCTGTTGCCGATACCGACGTCAAAGATACTAGTCAGGGAACGGATAAACGAAACTGAACGTGGAGGGGCGCCGATGACGACGATCGATTTTGGGGTTGCGGTGTCTACAAAGTGAGCAGACAGCTTTGGGGCTGTCTGGTCCGATGCACGAACCATCTGGACGGTGTAAGCAGGGCCTGATATGCGAAAGTCGGGGTCGGACGGAAAGGGGGAGAGGATGTGTATGTCTGGGATATGTCCCCCGTGTGGGGATCCGAGTTTGATGAGCGCATCGGAAATCTCGCAGGTGGAGAGGCTGGACATGAGGAAGAGTGCGGGACAGGGGCTCTTCTAGAAATGGACAGCCCAGCGCTCGCTCGCAGGACCCCGCTTGTCTGCCATGGCTAACCATGTCCAGCTCCCCTCCTCCTCGTCCCCGTCGTCTGTCCGCAAGCTCGTCAAGAGGGCCTCCAAGGCCGTCATGAAATCTCACAGAGTCTCGCTGCCCAAATATGACCTTCCCATCCGTATACGACCGGTGCGCCCTCTCCGTGCCCGTTTCTCGTTCGTCTCGTCGTGCTCAATCCAGCCCTTTGCAGTGGTTCTTACTCTTCACATGCGTCATCATGCTACTGCTCGCTTTCCTCGGATTTACCAACTTCTCCCACTCTTTACCGCTGAACGACAAATTTATCCACCTCACCTGCTTCTGCATCGCCACGGGCGTGTTCTACTTCATCTTCGACGTAGAGGAGTACGCATTCCGCATTTTTTGTCTAAAAGATCCACTCCTCAACATGCCTCACTCCAGAGATGCTAGACGTATCTGGTTTTGGCGCCATGCCAACCTAATATTCACAGCCGTCGTCTGCTTCTTCTTTGGCGGATTCGTCAGCGAAATCGTGCAGTCCATGTTGCCCGTACGTTCCCCTATCGCCGCACG
>JBBPLO010000542.1:0-18036 GCA_038089835.1 Retiboletus flavoniger | reverse complement strand
CTCAGATGAGGGAGATACACATTTAAAATCTAGCATGACATATGTGAGAGACAGATTGACTTGCCTACAACAGCAGGGAGCAATGAGTACCAGCACCAAAACATGAAGAATTGAGGTACAATTACCCGGTCTTCAATGGACTTTAACCAAGGTACCCACCACAAATATACTTCCCCATCCCATCCTGCTGATGCCATAAATTCACCAGAGGGAGAAAAACAAACTGCGTTTGCGTGTCCCAGATGTTATAGATGTTGTCCAATGGATTTACCAGAAGTTG
Organism: Retiboletus flavoniger; assembly: GCA_038089835.1. Classification (NCBI taxonomy): domain Eukaryota; kingdom Fungi; phylum Basidiomycota; class Agaricomycetes; order Boletales; family Boletaceae; genus Retiboletus; species Retiboletus flavoniger. The sequence goes on along the minus strand of JBBPLO010000542.1, from coordinate 17,756 downwards.
CATCCCAGAAACGAACAGTCTGATCCCAGGATGCACTCGCAAGGATTGATCCATCCGGAGAAAGGGAGAGGGAGTATATAAAGTCACAGTGACCCATCCAGCAATGTCTGGTTTGTTTCCCTGTATCTGAATTCCAACAGCGAATTGTTTTGTCATCTGAGCCAGAGAAGAACCTGCTGCCATCATGTGACCACAGGACACAGCGGACCCAACCTTCGTGACCTTTCAATGGACCAAGGAGGAGTGCACAACTTTTGGCATCATAGACGTAGATGCCTCCATAGGTACCACATACAAGCCTCTCACCATCAGGAGAGAAAGACATGGACCACACTTTCATGCCGACGTCATTGGAGTTGCTGGCATTTGGTGCTTCCACAGTGTGAATAGCCACCCTCCAACTACCAACTGCAATGAATTGATCATCTGGCGAGATGGCGAGAGCGGGGTATGCACCCAAGTGAGTCCATTCTTCAATAAGTTCATGTGATTTGACGTCCCATACTTTGATGTTCCCATCCTGGTCACTGCTGATAATCTTTGTGCCATCTCGGGTTACAGCAAGCCTGATCAGGCAGTCATTGTACTTCATCGATATTCCTTCTTGCTTCCCATTGTCCAAATTCCACACTCTAATAGTTCCATTACCACCAGTGACAACTCGTCGTCCATCAGGGAGATATGCAAGCTCCCAGATCTTGCCCCGATGTGCTGAGATTATCATATGTGGCTGGGGGCAACCATTGTCAGACCGTTGTGGTGTGACATTGGACATGATAGTGCAAGAGCAGTTGGTTGCGAGAGGAGAGGGTGTGGGGAAAAAGCTATGGGAGGGAAAGTGCTTGCTACCATTAATATTGCCACAACACATTGCATCTTGGTCTAGACCAGACCTGTCCACGACAAAATGTTTGTCATTGTTGTTTAGGTAAACAGTGACTCGCTAAGACCTCCCAGCATTCAGCTGCTCTCTTTAGACAATGTCATAAGTGCAAGACTGGCATTCTTGTTGGAGTACCACCTTCCTGCCATGATTTTGCTCTCACAGAGCAGCTAATGTAGGAGCAGGCATCCAGCAGAGATGCAGGTGGACAATGCTATGACATGCACATGATGCATGGCCTTGCAATGTGATATTGTTACAGTTTGTACATGTCTACTCAACCAAACAAATTGGCAACTTGTGTCAGTTTTCCTTTCAAAGTATAGTTTGATCTACGTGACTGCAATATATGTGCTGGGTTTTGATGGCGATGGTCTTTTTTGCATAAATCCCCGTATTGAGTGCAGCTCCAACGACAGCGCAAGCTCGGGCACTTAGTTCCTTGTCACCCTGGTTGGTAATGTGCTCGGCAACTTCATGACAGCAAGTGCCCTACCATTATCTTGAATGCACCTGTCAAGGTGCTGGAAGAGGGTGAAGATGAAGAATTGATGGCTGCTTTGGGTGAGGGTATCTATGCATGTATAGCTTGAATCGAGCAAAGATTCATGAAGGTTAAACACATTACTTCTTACTGCTCGGACGGTAAGCAGATTTCAACCTGATAACATGCCTTATTCTTCGTAGAGCACACCAACGAATCTGCCATTAAGCTGTTCGTCACACCCATTACCGGTCCGTTCATCATCAAGCGACAAACAACCTATCTACCTTGTCTCAGACTGGAATACTGGTGTAGATACTGAACGATGTCCAGGCATTTATCCCACAGCCCCAGTGGATGCTTGTCACGTCCATGAGCAATTTTGTCGTGCGCACGTACGTCGAAGACTATGCTCACTAACCATGGTCCACAACATGCCCATGGTTTATGTTACGATACGAGATGTGGTATCTCTTTTCGCTTTCCTTTCCTCTTTACTTTTCGCTTAGCTATGTCTCCTTCCGTCCTCACTGCCTTCGGACTCCAGGTATGCCGTTGCTGCCCCGTGTACCGCTTCCCCGGTTTCCTCCGCTTCTTCGTCGTTCTACGACCTTCCGTGGAACCGTTGTATTATTAGATATGACTCGTCGTGACTCAGCCCTTATCTAGCTGACTCACTCCTTATCTCTAACGCTGACGCGTCCCTTTACGTAACCCTTGGCAGGCCGTATTTAAACCCTCGCTATCGCCTGTATTTTCCTTAGCTTAGTCTCCTCGAATTTACAAGCTTCTAAGCCCACTCCTCGTCTCTCGTCGTGGTCTGTTATCCACACACTAAGACTATGGGTCATCCCTAGGTCTTCCCTTCGAACCTTCGTCCCGGTCTTAAGGAATCCCCTTGAAGACCAACCTTCAGGCCGTTTGAGCGCTGCAACCGTTCTAAGGGAACTCCCTTGAACGCGAGTCTCCGAAGACCTCTGTCGGAACTCCCGAGTATCCTCCCTCGTCTTCTCGCCTCCTAGAAGCTTACCTCGAGTCCCTGCTGGTATCCCTAGTCCAGCGTAACAAAAGACTAAACTAGCCCCTACGGACGACTGTCAGGTCGCTCCTCTTACCTCTTCCCACCTTCAGTCCGCACGGGGTGATTCCCTGGACAACCGCGCACCACCTTCCCGCCCTCAGCCCGCACGGGGTGATTCCCTGGGCAACGCGTCACCATTACTTCCCAGTGGTACAGACTTCAAGGAACGCCCGAACAAGGCCCATCCTCCCTGGAGCCCTCATCCCCCACGTCACCAGACCACTCCGACCCAGATGAAAACCCCACCTCTCTTAAAGAGGAAGAAGAAACTACCCTCCTTGCACGAGACCTCGCTCAACAACTTAGTATTCCACAAGTACCTTCCCCTGAGACTCCCACTCCCACTGCCACGCAACCAAGCGTGTCTCTCCCTACCCGACCTACTCGACCCCCGACCCTCACCGGGTTCCCTCTATCCCGGACGACCCCCACCGTCACACCCACACCCACGCCCCGAACTACAATGGCTGCAAAGGAACTCCGTCTTGGAGCCCCCGAACCCTTCGATGGGTCCTATGATCGATCCGAACAGTGGTTCAACACTGTTCAGTTCTACCTCCTCGTTAACGAGGACATCTACGACACCGACGCAAAGAAAATCGCGTTTGCTCTTTCTTATATGACTAAAGGATCCGCCGCCATCTGGGCCGCAACCTTTAGACAAAAGTGCTTCTCCGCCGGAACTATCAACCTGGGGACTGTCACCGCTTTCACTACCAAGTTCCTGGCCGCTTTCAAACACCAGGACTCCATCGGGAACGCCATCGCCTGGCTCTCCACCACTCGTATGCAGAAAAAGAAGGACGGCTTCTCGCCGACCCTTCTCGAGTACATCGCCACCTTCCGAAGCAAGGTCACCGTCGCTCAGATCACCGACGACAACGTTCTCATCGCCTACTTCGCTGTGGGCCTCCCCTCCTCCATCATGTATAAGATCTACGTGATGGAAACACCCCCCACCACCATCTCCAATTGGTACTCGAAGGCCATGCACTTCGATAACATGTGGAACAGAGCGCACGAAGTCACCTCCAGGTCCGGAGCCGACTGACCAAAGAATATCTCCTTCACGCTGAGGGCATGAGTCGACCCCAACGCCATGGACGTCGATGTAATCAAGACCATCTCCAAACTAACTGTTAGATTTCCTTTTCTTCTTCCTTTTCTTCTTACCCTATTACCTACCCTACGACCTATTTCATATCCTTACTCATACCTACATCCCCCGAACCCTCTAACCCGATGGTCCGTGCTCGTATTCAGAAGGTATATAAGTAGTGTACATAACTCATGTAAACTCCATCTTCGAAATAGTTATTCATTCGCTTCGATCTTGAGCTCTTCGCTCTCGCTTGTTGTGATATTCCTAACATTATTTCGAAGATATCCTCCCGCTACCCGCTCTTCGCGCCTAGCACTTTCCACCATTTTACTTAGCCTTCGGAGCTGCCCTTCGCAGCCTCATGTTGTTACCATTCCCGCTCAACCCCATCCGATCTCCCGCCACATATTCTTCCTTCTTATGTGACGTCGCTTTGACGAAGCATTTATCTTAATCCTCACCTGCATCTTCTTCCGCGTCATCCATATCGAAGCATTCCATCCCACCGACGACGAGGAAGCAACCATTCTCGGCGACCCTGAGGAGATCGTCCCCGAAGAAGACGATTAGACAAAATTAAAATCCATTACGTCACAATATTTCTCTTAGTCTGCTTCTTATTAACGCTCCTCTACATCGCTTCGAATCCCCTTCCGATCGCTTGCTGTCCTTCACAGCGATCAAACGACTTTTATAAAGTATAAATATACCCTTATCCCCGGGTTAGGGAGACCTGCCGCACGTGGCAAAGAGCGTGACTGGAATACAACCAGACCAACTGTAGTGACTTCGGTCAAACGCTCGTCCGGCGTATTAAATAAGGATAACGTTGCTATCCCCATAGTGCACCAGGGGCCTTACTAGCAGAGGGCTTGTCTAGCGTATCCCGTACACGACAGTACAGGCAGGTTCATGTGATCACCTGTGACGTCACGACCTAGCGATAGGAATTCAATCCGTCAACATTGAATTCTGTGCTAGCCCCTTTTACGGATAAGGAATCGAAGTTTTTATTACAGTAAACCCCTCTTGCATCCCATTCCCGCATTCAGCTGCACGGGGTCATTCCCTAGCAAAGCGCATCATTATGTCCGGACCATATCCTGCTGATCCCATTTCCCGAACGGCGTCTCGCGCGTCCGTTCAAGCACCCATTCCAACCAGGCCCGTGGCTACCTCCCCTTCGGAGTACAGCCAAAGGCTAGCCCTCTATGAAGCGCGCCACGCCACGTGGTTACAAAGACTTAAGCAACCCAGCATGACGTACGCTCAACTGGGTCCCCCTCCTACCTTCCCGAGAGAAGATGATATCTCTCCGGTCGCAACTCCAGTCCCCAACGTAAATATACCGTCCCCACGAAGACCTCTGCCGACCCCGCCTAATAAACCGGCATCGGTAGAACCCATACCCTATGAATCGCCCCTTGGCAAGTCCATCGCGGCTAAGCCCTTTGACTACGACGGAACAAAGACGACGTTCATCCAATGGATGAGAGCGGTGACCCTATATTTCGCCGGTTTCTCAACCACTCCAACGGATCGTCAAAAAATCCTCATAGCCCTCTCTTATATGAAAGGAGAAAACACCGCAGGGCGCTTCGCGGACTTATACGTGGCCCAAAATATAAAGACGATTCACCGGATCTCATGGGAACAATTTACGAAATCCCTTACGGACACTTTCATGCCCGCGGCGATCAAACGCCAATCGGAAAAGAAGCTTTTCGCCCTCAAACAAGGCAAAAACACGGTTGAGGACTTTATGGTCCAAATGAAGCAGTTGATGATCGAAAGCGAGTACGATGCTTCTACGCACGCTCGCGTTTTGATTAGCATCATGCGCAACGGACTTCACAACGAAGTCGTCGAATACGTCGAAAGGTCTCAACCGGCCTTAATAGAAGGAGAAGACTTTGCTGCCTGGGAAGCAGCACTTGTGAAAGCCGATCAGGTTCTCGCAGAGATTAAGGAACGGAAAGCTGGTCACAAGGATCAGAATACCGGTTACTCCCCACGATGGCCAAGAACGCAGCCCACTAATCCCGTCACGACACCGGCCAAGACCACGGCTATTCCACACCCCAACCAACCCGGCGTATTCCCAGGAGCTGGAGCTCCTATGGACATCGGCAAAGCCCGCGCCGAAGGAAAATGTTTCAAGTGTGGAAAGCCCTGGCCATGTGCCGAACATTTTAAACCCCGCATCCCTCGAAACAGAACCATGAACTTTCACGGAGTAGATATTGAATATACGGACAATGAAACGCTTCTTACAGCTATGAAGAAAGTAGAAGCGGATTTTCCCGAAAAGAAGTAGAACGGTCGACTGCTTCTTTTGTACCAGTAGTACCAATGAATAAATTTAATGTTCTCGAAGTACAAGCTGGAGAGACCGATTGTAAGGAAAGTACGACAGCGACTCCCACTTTGGTAGAGCCGCCTATCCAACGTACAATCCTAAAACGAAAAGTCTGTAATGAGGCTGCTGTGCGCCCTTCAGACAAACCCAAGGAGACCGAAACAAAGCGTGAGGCAGCTGTGCGCCCCCTTTCGAGTAAGAAACCTTGGATGAATACGGTAGATCCTTGGTCAACGACATGGATAAAAAAGGTTGCAGACGACATGGACGAAAAACGAACTCTGACACATTTACGGAGCTTCGTACACGAATCACGATTATCGGAAGTAGACAAATACCTTGTCGAAAATATTAAACAACTCTCGGTTCCAGAAGCGCACTTAGTGCTAACGGAATTACAAAACAAACCGAGATTCATTCGACAAAGTCGATCCGACAATTCTTTCGACGTCCCAGTCACAATCTTCACCCCGGAAACGAATGAGATACACGCGATAGCATTATTAGATTCTGGTTGTACGGGTTCCTCCATAGATGCACAGTTTGTAAAAGAAAATAAAATGCAAACACATGCACTACCCCGCCCAATACCAGTCTATAACGCAGATGGTAGTCGAAATACTCATGGCGCCATCACTCACTACGTTTCCGTGGAACTCCACGTTGAAGATCACATGGAACAAATTTCCCTCGCGATTACGAATCTTGGAACACATTCTGTCTTCCTTGGTTTGGATTGGCTAAAACTTCATAATCCGTCCATCAATTGGAAAACATCGTCACTCACCTTCACCTGTTCAAACGATCATACTCCTCATCTCATCGAGGACGACGACTCTTGGGAAGAGGGTGATGAACTCTTTCAACGAGATATTTCCAACACCAATTTAGCCACCAAAATCGCGATCGAAAAGGTCAAAAAGACAGGGTCCGATAAACAAACGTTCGAAGAAGTTGTCCCCCAAGCCTATCACGATTATAAAGACGTATTCGCAAAGGAAAATTTCGACGAACTTCCCCCCAGAAGACCCTGGGACCACGCCATAGATCTCACCCCCGGAGAACACAAAGTAGACTGTAAAACGTACAATCTTACCATAGACGAACAAAAGGAATTAGATAGCTTCCTCGAAGAAAACTTAAAATCGGGAAGAATTATACCCTCGAAATCTCCTTTTGCGTCAGCCTTCTTCTTCATCAAAAAGAAGGATGGAAGATTGAGACCAGTACAAGACTATCGGAAATTAAACGACATCACCGTCAAGAACCGCTATCCATTACCGCTTATCGCCGAGTTAATTGATAAACTCAAAGGAGCCAAGATCTTTTCGGTCTTAGACATCCGATGGGGATACAATAACGTTCGCATCAAAGAAGGCGATGAATGGAAAGCTGCGTTCCGAACCAACCGAGGTCTTTTCGAACCATTGGTCATGTTTTTTGGTCTTACCAATTCACCGGCTACATTTCAAACGATGATGAATCATTTATTCCGAGATCTAATCAATTGAGGAAAAGTAATAGTCTACATGGACGACATCATGATCTTCACCAAAACCATCGAAGAACATCGTCAAATTCTAAGAGAAGTTCTTCAAATCCTGAGAGATAACAAATTGTTCTTAAAACACACAAAATGCAAATTCGAACAATCAGAAACCAAATATCTCGGACTGATCGTCTCTCACGACACTATAAAGATGGACGAAGGAAAGGTCAAAGGTGTTACCGATTGGAAAACCCCCACGAGTAAAAAAGAGCTTCGCAGATTCCTAGGCTTCTTAAACTTCTATCGACGATTTATAAAAGACTTTGCCAAAATCGCTCGACCTCTAAATAGTTTTACGTCCGAAAAAGTACCTTTTGATTGGACGAAAGATTGTCAAGAAGCCTTTGAAAACCTTAAACGAGCAATTACAACTGCTCCCGCACTACGAATGCCAAATGAAACTGGAGTTTTCTGACTTGAAACAGACGGTTCTGGAATAGGACTTGGTGCCATCCTTAGCCAAAAACAGGATGACCAATACCACCCTATCGCCTTTATTTCAAAGTCATTATTGGAAGCCGAACGAAACTATCATGCCGCAGATCTAGAGATGGCAGCCATCATTTTTGCTTTGAAAGAATGGCGACATTATCTTTTGGATGCTACGCACCCATTTGAAATACTCACAGATCATAAAAACCTAGAGTTTTTCAAACGTCCACAAGATCTATCTCGTCGTCAAGCGCGGTGGCAACAGCTTCTCCAGGAATACCATTTCACGATGGTTCATCGTTCCGGCAGAACAAACCCGGCGGATCCTCTGTCCCGGAGGTCAGACTTTGAAAAGGGGGTAGACGATAATAAATCCCAAGTTCTACTTCCATCGTCCGTTTTCACACCCAAAGTTGAAGCAAAAGAGGTTGAGAGGTCTCTTCGTGAGTATCCTCCCTCCAATGCAACAGCTATTCGAAACGTCAATTCCTTCGAAAATGAGATTGCACATCTCCAATCCAAAACAGAAACCTTTGTAACCAAAGGATTGGAAATGGAAAACTCACATTGGAAGAGACGAAACGGTTTAGTCTACTGGAAAGGTCTATTATACGTACCAAACGACCCGGACTTGCGAGGAAAAATCATCAATCAACATCACGATCACCCCCTAGCAGGACACCCCGGAGTTCGTAGAACACGAGACCTTTTACTTCATCATTACTATTGGCCCACCATGAGAAAAGACGTCCAAAAATATGTAAATGGATGTGACATTTGTCAGAAAACCAAACCAAAGACGAAACACACAGAGTTACATCCCAATGAAACGGGCAAAAATCCATGGGAAGTCATAAGTGTAGACTTAATCGGACCCCTCCCCGAATCCAACGGCAAAAACGCCATCCTCACAGTAGTAGATAGGTTTACAAAAATGATACACGTCTTCCCTACCACAATCAACATCACCGCATCCGCAGTAGCCAAGATCTTTCGAGACCACATCTTCAAACTACATGGTCTTCCAAAAAAGATAATCTCAGATCGCAGACCACAATTCGTGTCATCATTTATGAAAAACCTCTACGAAAGTCTAAATATCACTGGCAATCCCTCCACCGCATACCACCCTCAGACAGACGGCCAAACGGAACGAAGTAATCAAATTATCGAACAATACCTTCGTATCTACACCAATCACCGACAAAGTGACTGGGCCGATTGGCTGGCTTTAGCGGAGTTTGCGTTCAATCAATGGACCCCTCAGGCAACCGGTTATTCGCCGTTCATGTTGAACTACGGACAACAACCATCTATAGGGACCAAACACAGACCTGTTCGCAATCCAACCGCCAGTGAATTCATAGACAAAATGGAGAAAATGCGTAATGCCGCCAAAGAAGCACTAGCCCATGCAGATGCCGACATGAAACGTTTCCGAGATAGGCAAACCAAACCGCCGATCTCATATAAAAAAGGAGATCTTGTATTGCTAGAAGCGACCAATATAAGAACCGACCGACCATCACGAAAACTCGACAATAAACGATACGGTCCTTTTAAAGTCATTGAAAAGGTCGGCCCGGCAGCGTACAAACTCGAACTCCCTCGGAAATGGAAAACAATTCATCCGGTATTCCATGAATGGCTGCTTCATCCCTATGTACAAGGACAATTCGACATCCAACAGTCACCACCTCCTCCGCCACCTGACATCATAGATCAACAAGAGGAACAAGAAATCAAAGAGATCTTAGATTCACGTGAGCGACGCGGAAATGTCGAATATCTCGTGCACTGGAAGAATTTCCCGATTGAGGAAAATGAATGGAAGAAGGCATCGGAATTAAAGCATGCGCAAGAAGCCGTCAAAGACTTTCATCGAAAACACCCGGTTGCGCCGAGACCGACGAAACAGATGAAAGTTCGCTTCGCGGAACTTGACAGTCCCTGTACCTGTCCTATTTGCCAAGGACTTCCATTACCAAAACCGTCACCCCTATTCCTCACTCCTGAATTTCTTCAATTCCGCACGAGATATAATGTCCTTCCTAGTTCCCTCTTCGATATACCTTCGCCGGAGCCTCGGTCTTGAAAAGGGGGTAATGTTAGATTTCCTTTTCTTCTTACCCTATTACCTACCCTACGACCTATTTCATATCCTTACTCATACCTACATCCACCGAACCCTTCAACCCGATGGTCCGTGCTCGTATTCAGAAGGTATATAAGTAGTGTACATAACTCATGTAAACTCCATCTTCGAAATAGTTATTCATTCACTGCGATCTTGAGCTCTTCGCTCTTGCTTGCTGAGATATTCCTAACACGACTGGCGACCGACTTTAGGACTGAAGGTGGAGTTAATCAGGTACTTGTTAATAAGATTTTGGGATTGCATGCATTGCCTTGGCCGCGTCTGAGATATGAGCGCCCAAATTGCCGATTGCCACGTCAGAAAGAGCTTCCCTCTTAGATTGGTTAGAGTGAACCATCCCCAACGTGTTCTAGGCGCATGTAGTACTCGGCGTCAACCATAGGAACACTTTCTTCACAGCTTCCAAGGAAGCTACAGGACCCGGTGCATGCGACTCAGGCCGCATCCTCTGTGACCGTGTTACTTGTACTGCGCGAAAGTTCGAGGCAAGTACTATTAGCTGACAATAGCATTTCGACTATAATACATTCCAAACAATAAGGCACTTGCATCCAATGGAAAAGCTCATACGACCCATGTGCTCCCTTTGTATCTAGTATCCCTCCAAGCGTTTAGAATTATACAAGCATTCTCGTCACTCCTTATTGTACCTCTGAAAAATATGCACCTCCCGCGTATCGTCCGAAAAAATTAGTACATGCTCCTAAGGTTTTCTTGACCTGGGTGCCCTTGGTATCTCTTGCGCTCGCGTTTGCGGTAAACGCTTTGGATCTAGACAACGGATGTCTGGCCTGAGAGGTCGGCTTGGCGGTCTTGGTCTTGGCGCTCCCCGACCGCAACTTCATCCGATCCCCATCCTCTCCGCAGTCCTCGGTCGATAGTAGATACCCGCGCCTCCGAGGCCTTCGTAGGAGACGGATTAGAAGCATCATCTGTCCCTTCCTCGTCGGGATCCGGGTCCCTATCGGGCGCCAATGATGCATGACGGTTGCGTCCGGGCCACTACCTGGTGTGCGCAGTGGACCTGGAGACGTAAGCTGTAAAAATGCCGACATCTAGAAACACCTGGTTACTATTCATCATCAACAGGGATGCTACAGGTACATGGACGTGCGACGGGCTCGCCCGCATACAACCCTTCGATATCTTCACTGTCTGTGGGTACCAGGTCGTCGAGCTGCGGAAACAACGTAAAGAACGGGGGGTGGACATGGGAAGGAAGAACAATGCTGTGTGGTGGCAATTTGACGATACCGAAGCGCGAAGTAGGTTTATGCGGTGCTCGAATGGGTCCGAATCTGGGCGCAAGAAAACGTGCCGAGCAGTGGAAATGGCGCATTGGAAGAGGGGTGACAAGGAGTGGAAGTAGGGCCAATTCCCTGGGTCACAGTACAACTTGAGAAGAAACTTTAATCAAAGAGTGTCGACTACAGGTAACATCAAGGGCAAGGTATATAAGCGCGAAGAGAATGCATACGCAGAACGTACAGTAATACATATAGTCGAAAGCTGTGAAATAACCTAAAGGTGAGGAATGTATCCTGTCCAGGAGATAGTCAGGTGAGCAGAGCAAGGTAGTGCACGAAGGCTGGCAAGCATAAGTGCAACGAGGAGCGCCCGAGATACGACACCTGAAATCCATACACACAGGATTGAACAATCTACAGTGATCCTCGTGTACCTCCCAGGCCCCACACCTTCCAAGATGGCCAGCACAACAAACAAGATTAGTGGAGATCCTGCCAAAACGAGTGCTGCGACACGCCACGTAATCTTCTCCACCTCCGTCGGATATTCAAAGTTCCATGCAATCAGGTGCAGCGCACCGAGAAGAAACCACGTGATAAAAATTGAACGACTCTCGACATTGTCGGCGTTCAGCTTTTCGAACATAGCCGTCAGTTTTCCAGGTTTAGAATTATTGCGCTTAAGATTGATTAGCTATCAATATAAAACACAATATGAGTATCTGTGCTCACTGAACATGGTCTTTCCACCTCGGCGATCGAGAGTGCTTTGCGTATATAGGCGATCAACTCGTGCAAATCACCGGGTCCTGCCCTCCATGCTATCAACCTACATAATGCAGTCATCTCAATACGGCTCTCGCTGTGTTAGATAATGAAACACATACAATTTCGTTCGAGGATACTCTGTTTTCTCCCCAGAGGAATAGAAAATATGCGGACAATCAGGGCGGAGTGGCTTGTCCCACCAAAAGACAAGATATACAACCGCAAGTGCCGCCATGCATACCGTGTCAAGTTCGATCAGTGTGATCGCGAGACCCGCCGAACCTCGAATAATAACCTGTAGCGTGAACCAAAACAGTTGAACCACGAAAATGATCTTTCCCAGCACATCCGTTTTGCTCTTGTCCTTGATTTGCTTCTCTGTAATAAGAGGATTTGCAATCTTCCCCTCCTTGCATCGCTCTAGGAAATCGTGCGGATAGATTGGGCTCGAGCTACCCTTATCGTCGTGATAAATAAAACCACGCATAAGCGAGAAGTGGCTGTGTGTCATCGACCATTCATATCCTTGTTCTGACCGTTCAATCCCAAGACCTTTCAGTTGCATCGAATAGGCCTATACCCCACGAGAGGACATACCACGAAATTCTCTGACATGGCGATGAGCACTGCACCATTCTTCACTTGCCCTCCCAACCACCACCTCCGGGGCAAAAAAGGACAACAGGACGAAGCCCACCCGTTTTAAAAGGGCTTTGTACCACTTTTGTCCTGGTTTCGGAACGTCAGGATGGAGTGAGTGCCATATGCAAATCAGCAAGGTCAGCCCGCAGCTCCCCAGTATACTCCAGACGCTCCGAGTGCTCTCGTCCGAGCTGGGCGGCGGACAACTAGAGCTCGTCGAACTGGCCGAGGTTCCTTGAACGAGGTGGGCGAGGTAGAGAAGGGCGATCAGCAAGTGACTCATTATAGGAAGGTCAGCGTGAATTACCATCCGTTGCGAGGCTGAAACGAACTACTTGAGCGTCGCATTCGGTCTTTCTGGGCCCCTGCGAAATGGGCGCTGCCGAATCATCGTTCCGAATCGATAATCAATGACCAGCGCTTCGATATCGCCTTGTACCAGGTGTCCAGGGTCCTGCCGTGACGGAACAATAATGAGGTGGCAATGTGCACATAATTGGTTATGCCCTCAGCGGGTGGAGCTTTATGTAGGACTTGTCAACATTTTATCACCAAAAGTGTCTGACCCTGTGTCGTTAAGGCGAATTACCAGATGATGTACGTGATTTCCTGTAGGCCATGTTCCCGTTCAAGTTGACTCCTCGCTCCACATGCGGATCAATACCCCTATGTTTCCATCGCTCTTCCACACAGTTACGTCCTCTGCCACTGGTTCCGTTGCACAACGTGTGCTTTATTTATTAAGTTACTTCTATCCTTAGCGTCCTGGCTCCGCGGCCACGCGCTCCGCCTCGTGATCTGCGCATGCGTGCGATGAGGATTCAGGGTGTGTTCCCTGCCAGATGGTAAACACACTCACTATCCATACAGCACTTCCCAAGGGTCTGTCTCCCTGAAGAATTCGGGCTCAGGAGATTGATCTCTGAGTGGACGATGAAGTAAGCAATTCGCTAGAAAGGTGCCCGGGGCTGTGATGTCTAATTGACGGCCGACTTTACGGCGGTTTAGGACTGATGGCAGCACCAATCAAGTACGTATGAAATGAACAATTCACTGGAAAGACCAATTGTCTGATCGGCGGCCAATTTTACGGCAGTTTAAGACCGATGGCGGCGTCAATCAACTGCTGATGAACTGGAGATATACGGCTGTGATTCTCGGCAGGAACCTGTTTACACTCGCTTTTTTCATCACCGAACAGAGTAAGGAAGTCCCACCGCATAAAAGACGCGATCTTACAGCACCTTGTAAACCATAAATAAGGTAATGAGATGCTAGCATGGCATACGGTGCACTGGTGGCCATCTGAGTGCCCAAATTGCCGACGGATGCAGGACTTCCGGGTTGGAAAAAGCTTTGGCTTCCCCTTAGAATCGGTTGTGGTGAATCATCCTCATCGTGTCCTAGGGTGAAGCGTCGTTTGTTTTCGGGGTCAATCATAGGGATACTCACTTTCTTCACACCTTCCTTGAAGGCCAAACTGTATGGACATGGGCTGATGCATGCTACTTAGACTACGTGTTCGAAAGTTCATTGAAGGTACTATCAACGCTACTGATCATGTCATCAAGAGGCACCTGACACCTTGGATTCAGACAGCGAATGCCTGGCCCGAGTGGTCGGCATGGTCGGCATTCGCCTTGGCGCTCGCTGACCGCAGCTCCATCAGACCCTCGTCTTCTCCATTGCTCGTCGTCATTGTGCCCTTGAACTTGACTCTTGTACTTACATCCGTGGTGACGACGGGTGTTGAGGGTGGACGAGGGCGTGGGGTATGTTAATATAATAACTTTTTGGCTTGGCTCAGGCTCGATGTATCCGTAAACTCCACCATGGCCTGCGGGTTGGTTGGGACTTGGGTCATCCGCATGATCGCTCAAGGATTCGTGGCATGGGCCTTGCAACGTGTATCCGCCTCTGAAGCCACCATCGCAGAAACCACAACGTAGGCCAGGACCGCCACTGAAGACACGGAACCCAGCTAGGCTGTAAAGGGCAGCGTAAGTGTCCCGAGAATGTACGATGCGCAAAGACAATCACGGGAGCGGTGGGTTTATTTTCTTCACGGACTTCGAAGGTACGACTATACCAGTTGAGGCCATTATATACGCCTGTAGCAGTGTAAGACACGCGGGGAGTTCATACCTTCTCCGAGGGGGTATCTTCGAAACCGTGACAAGAATCTGGCAGCTACCGTTAATATGATGGACGCGCGCTTGGCCCCGCAAATCCCTTCCTATCATGGTACATCTCTAAAAAGCCCTTCAGCAAGAACACAGATAGTAACTTACGGCCATGTGGTCCTTGCTGAGTGACACATATACTCGGCTGCAGCCTGAGTAACGAGTGTGTTCGTGAGGGTAATACGAAGGATGACACACTCGTCCCATCTACTAAAGATCTTTCCATCGAGTAATAAGAAATGAATGTTCACCCGTACTAGGTAGCGCTGGCGATTACGTGGATCAATACGCCCAGGGTGCCTTTAAGATTTGATAGTGATGCACCAACTTGTTGCCCTCGGTCGTTTCCAGGACATGTCTCAGCTACGCATTCGGTTTAAACGAGACTCACATGTCGACATGGACGTCAATGTCCCAATCCACGTATCGCCGAAAACGCTTACCACCACTCGATCGGATGCTTCGTGATGCGCATGAACGCTTACCACAGTTCTTGCGTCTCCGACTCAACTAGCTTGACACACCTGAATGTCAGCAACGGTATTGCGGTGCCGTTGAAATGATTGCGAGCGTGTTCGCTGGAGCTCGGACGATGGCGCGGGGAAATGTCGATACGGGTTCTTGACGTGCTTCGCCCAAGATGATGGTTTGGCAGGTGGCTTGACCGCACCAGAACCCTCGCCTGCACAAGTGAGTTTGGGAACAGAGGAATGACTCGGCTGAGCAGGACTTGGGCGACGACAGGTATCTGCGCCAACCGTGACCTTGACGAGGGATGGACTTACATGACGCTTGCGCGGCGTGCGCAATGAGTCTGGAAATGTAAGCTGTGAATGTATCGGACTTACCTATACAAACGGGTGATCGCTGTTCGCGGTCAGCAATCGTACCAGTAGCAACATGGACATGCGACGGTCCAACAACAGTCTCGTCCGTATACAACCCCTCAGGGGGATTATTTTTCGTCAGAAGCGGCCCATCGAGCTGCGGAAATGATAGAAAGACGGGGGAATGGGTGTCGGAGGGAAGGACGGTGCTTCGCGGATATGCATCGGAGGCTTCGGAGGGCGTGCTGGCGTGGTCCTCGTACCGAGCGTTGGTGGGATGACCAATAGAAGAATCGGGAAAGTGCGCATGGTTGGAGGGCGGATACGGGGAGCTGGGAGGATAGAGCGAAGAGCAGCCGAGACGACGATGCTTGGGACGTCGGTGCATTGATGTCGAATAGTGGTCTTGCTGCAGCCTGTCCATAAGCTCACTCAATAATTCCGCCAAGTAGAAAAACCCTCTCAAAATACTTCTGCTCCCAGTACTAGGAGTGGGAGTAGAGACAAGCGAGGGGCGTCGGGTGTGTGTGATCGGAGTACTTTACATAATTCAGGCAGAGGATGAGATATTTTGCTGTCCATTATTTGGCACTCTAGCTACTCAGTACTCAGTCGCAATCTCTCACCAGGTGTGCATCTGACACGTACTGGCAGGACGTCCGCACGCACGACTAGCCGGACACCTCTGCGATACCTGGTGTGCTATGTCCCTGCTTGGTCCCTTCAATAGCAACCGTGGACGCAGCGACATCATTCACTTAACCTGAGAGGTATGACTACGGCCGACTTGGACGTTCGTCGCCTAGGATATCAGGCCCGCGTATAGACAGACACCCTTTCACGCTTCCCTTGGCTGGAACCCAACAAAACCAAGACCGTCGCCAATGAAACTGCCCCAGGTGAGCTACAATTGCCATCTCCACGTAACCGCTGGCGCACGTCGCAGACGCATTCTGACACTACATTCGCGACGACATTCTTGCACACATTCTCGAGTCCAAACCTGCGTTCGTCAGACGAGATACTATCTTTGACATCTTTCCTTCAGAGATCGCCCAGATCACCGGGGACATTCAGAAGCGGATAGGCACCCCGAAGTTCATCTACATCAACCTGGTCGACGCGGCCCTCCTGGGGACCATCCACGTCATGGTATACGCCATCTTCACCCATTACTGGACGGACAGCGAGTCGAGCTACCAAGACGTCTCTACTCGGTCTCGCCAGGATATAAACTTGTCTGGTTCGATACGCGTCGCGTCAATAAGACTAGCACGGACGAACTCAGGAGGCGAACCATCCCGTGGCCAAGTGGTACGCCTCCGCACGTGTATATCGTCCACCTCGGGCCTTGTCGTCCTTCGCGTGATCCATGGTTCAAGTGGGGTCTGGCACTGCGGGGGATCTTGGCGCCTAGGCGAACCGAGTTTTGCGACAAGTCAAGGCATACGTTTACGGTCCTCGCTAACGACAGACGACCAGCGTTCACCCTTTCGACCGTCACCTGTATCGCTCGGAATGTCGTCGTGATCGATAACAGCCACGCCATCGAAGGTCATGACATTTTGGAAATTATGTCCCGTTTCCAATGACGGTGTCTACCACTTTACCGACAACGTGGACGGGGGTGGTGGGATTGACTCAGCGTGGCAGGGTTGACTTTGTCGAGCCACGATTTCTTCTGCGAGGGAACTTGGCACTCGGGCCTCCCGGGGGTGGGTGATGGTGCGACTTGGGAGTAAACTTTAGGTGAGGAATGCCGACCATGGGTAGCACCAAGGGCAAAGTATTCGGCGCGAGGAAAGTGCATACACATAATATACAGTGACACGTGTGCTCGAATGCAGCTGGATAACCGAAAGAAGAGGAATGTATGCCGTGCAGGAGGCATCACTGCCATTGTGTAAGTCAAAGTCCGAACCTAAGATAAGCGTAAACCCAC
The DNA here is from genome assembly GCA_038089835.1 of Retiboletus flavoniger. NCBI lineage: Eukaryota > Fungi > Basidiomycota > Agaricomycetes > Boletales > Boletaceae > Retiboletus > Retiboletus flavoniger. The sequence goes on along the minus strand of JBBPLO010000542.1, from coordinate 99 downwards.
CATTCCCGCTCCCGTTCGGTATTGCTGAAGACGCCCTGGTCGATGATGAGATGCGAGCGATACCAACCATCGAACCCTAGCTCCGAACAAATCGATTTC
>JBBPLO010000541.1:0-10790 GCA_038089835.1 Retiboletus flavoniger | reverse complement strand
TTGAAACGGGGGGGGGGGGGAAAAAAAAGGGGGGGGAAAAGGAAAATTGGGGAAAAGGGAGGGGGGGGGGGGGGGGGGGGGGGGGGGGGGGGGGGGGGGGGAGGTGGGTGTTGACTTTGTTCTGCTGGCAGATAGGGCATCCAGAGATGAAGTGTTTGATGAAGGTGGCCAGTCCGGGCCACCAGAAGTCTTATTCAAGAATAGCTTTCATGCGAAAGATGCCCATGTGGCCAGTGAGAGGGGAGGAGTGGAGGGTATGGAGGAGTGAGCTTTGTGCAGGTGGGGGCATGTACATGTGATTGCGGAAGAAGAGATGACTGTTTTTGAAGGTCCAGTCGTGGGCAAGGGAGCGAGGAAAGAGGGGGCTGTTGGAAGAGATAGTAGAAAGGGCATGGGTGACTAGGGGATCTGAAGATGTTGAGGCTTTGATGAGGTCAGTAAGGGTGAGATCAAGGGCATTGATGACAAGGGGTTTAGGTAGAATAGAGGTATTGATATTGTTGAGAGAGATGTCTATGGAATCATAGCAGGATAGTACGTTGGCAGGGGCCATCTGAGAGCCAGGAGTAATTTTCCAGGTAATATCATAGTCTTGGAGTAGGAGAGCCCAGCGGGCCTGACAATGAGAGAGTTTGTGGGGGTCTCGTAGATAGAAGAGGTTCTGGTGGTCAGTGATGATGGTAACGGGATGGGTGGTGCATTGAAGGTGGTGGCACCATTCAGAAAGAGCTAAGATTACAGCAAGGAGTTCGTGATCATAGATGTCATAGTTGCATTCAGCAGGGGCAAAGGTTTTAGAGAAGTAAGCAGTGGGTTGAAGATTGCCATTGGGGTCTGGTTGCATAAGTACTGCACTAGCGGCGACAAGAGAGGCATCAGTCATGAGGGAAAATGGCTTAGAGGGATCAGGTAAAGTGAGGATGGGGGCAGAACAAAGTGTCGAGATTAGGGTTTCAAAAGCTTTCTGTTGGAGGGGAGTCCAATGCCAGGGCTCATCTTTCTTGGTGAGAAAGATGAGAGGAGCGACAATATTGGAGAAGTCAGGGATGAACTTTCGGTAGAAGTTGGTGAATCCTATGAAGGAGCAAATGCCAGTTACCGAGCTGGGGGGTTTCCATTCCCTGAGGGCAGATAATTTTCTGGGATCCATCTGTAATTGTCCTTCTCTGACGATAAGTCCAAGATATTCCATGGTGGAAGTATCAAAAGAACATTTAGTGATTTTGAGTGATAGGTTGTTCTTCCATAGTCAGAGGAGGACGCGATGCGTCCTTTCATGATGTAGGGAGAGAGTGCCTTTAGTGCAGATACTGAGGTCATCCATATAGATTTTAAGCCATCGTTCAGCGATCATGTCAGCGAAGATGTGGTTCATGAATGCTTGAAAGATAGAGGGTGTGTTGAAAAAGCCAAAGAACATGACTGTTGGTTTGAAGAGCCCGAGAGAGGTGATAAATGCTGCTTTCCACTGATCGGATTCCCTGATACGAATGTTGTTGTATCCTCAGCGGATGTCCATCTTTGTGAAGTAATTGGCATCTCACATGTCATTGATGATATCAGAGATAAGGGGCAGCAGATATGCATTGCAAATGGTGTGGGAGTTGAGATATCTATAGTCTTGACATGGTCACAAAGAGCCATCTTTCTTTGGAATGAAGAAAAAGGGGGATGCTTGAGGAGATTTGGATGGAACAATGCGACCAGTTTTGAGATGTTCATCTATGAAGGTAGCAAGTGTTTCTCATTTTTTCGGATTTAGGGAGTAGACTTTGGCTATTTTCAGCATGAAGGATTCTTTGAGGTCAATGGTGTGATTGAAGGGGCAGTGTTGGGGTAGGGTGTTGTGAGTGGCTTCGGCGAAGACGTCAGCGAAGTCAGAGCAGAAATTGGGGATTGGAGATTCTTTGGGTGGGGATTGTCAAGCTATTTCCATGGAGATGGTTAGTTTGTAGGTCTCTTCTTTCTCTTCCAGGGGAGGGTGCTAACTAAGAGTCCTGTCAACCCTTTTTGGAGATGAGGAGATGGAAATGGTTCAAGTTTTCCAGTCAATGTTGGGGTTCCATTTGGTTAGCCAGATCATTCTGAGAATGATCTGGGGGTTTTTTTGCTCTAGGATAAAGAAGGTTTCTTCTGTGGAGAAGGTCCCATGGGAGACAAGGGTGGTGGTGGTCCAGGAGATAGTTCCGGAGGTGTTCTGGGTACCATCTATGTTTAGAGCGATGATTGGCAATTTCAGTTGCATTAGGTGAAAGTTCCCTTTTGGTAGAAGACAGGGGTCAATGAAGTTCCTGGTGGCTCTGGAGTCAACTAAGGTAGTGGTGTCAACGGTTTGTATATGTACTTTAAGATGAAGAGTTCTATTTTCTTTAGGTGCTACGAGTACATGGATAGTGAGGAATGAAGATATCGAGGTGACTTCCCTTCTTAAAAATCCTTCACCTTCTAAATATTGGCAAACTGGATGGCATTCACTTCTTCTTCTCCTTTGTCTTCTTTGTAACACATATTGAGGACCTAGAGGATCTCTTTTTCATCCTTTCCGGAGGTACAGAGTGAATTTACATATTGTTGGAGGGGGGAAGTTTGAGTGGGAACAAGGGGTGAGGCTATGGGAGTGGTCATGGTGATTCTGATGTTCTGGGAACATCCAGGGGTGGAGCCTTTCTTGCAGTTTTGAGTGTTATGCCTGACAGTTCGACAGTGGAAACACCGTCCTTCTTTGATACATTTGGCACGTTTGGTGGGGGTGAGCTTAGTGAGGATGACAGATGTGTCAATATTCATGGCATTAGGGTCCTTGGGGGTACAGTTATTGAAAGAGAAAGGGGAGGGGGTGGTTCCAGCGCGGAGCACTTGGATTCTCATTTTCTGAGTGTGGAAGGTTTTGGCTTTGGTTATCCAATCGGTGATGGTAGTGGGGACAGTTCCCATGGACAGGATCATGGTGGTGATTTGTTGGTCAAGATCTAAGGTGAAGTGATCGATGAGGGTGGTCTCATCAGTAATATTGGACTTTCCAGCTAGGTTCTGGAAGTCAGTGATGTACTGTTGGAATCTGTCACTGGAGTGAGTGATTTTCTGACATAGTTTGGCTAGTTCAAGGCAGGTGGTGGCTTTGACATTGTAGGGGAAGAATGTAGTTTCGAAGTCTTTGATAAAGTCCACAAAGGACTTTCCAGTAATGATGGTGGAGTCAGCCATCTTGTCGTACCATGCTTCAGCAAAGGAGGCTCCTCTTCCCATAGGCATTTTGTTGAGGGTGGTCATGATTTTCTCAGGATCTCCAGGGTAGAGATTCTGATTTATCAGGAAATAAGTGTTCATGGCCTTCATCCATCGGAAAGCATCAGAGGGTGTTCCAGAGAAGTCGGTGGGGAGGGCAGCTTTGAGTTCTGAGGGCATGGTGGGCAATGGAGATCAAGATATGTTGATTGGGCTGAGGGGTGGACTTGGGTTTCTAGGGGGACTAGGGGGACGAGTGGTGATTATTGATGATGGGGTTCCTAATGGAGAGGTGGATGGTGGGGCATTGAGATGAGGGATTAGTCCAGCTATGGAGTAGTGGGGTCCTAGGGCAGGGGCATCAGGAAGGCTGTGGCAAGAGGAGTTGGCTAGACAGCAGTGGCTAGGGATTCTCAGATGATGGGCTTTCAAATCAACAGGGATGTCTTCAGGGATGTCTTGTGATGACATAGTGGGGTTGGATGGGTCCTTCACCTAAAGAGGTGGGACCAGGAGAAGAATTCTTGATCTTTTGTTATGCGTAGCATACCAAGGACTAGGGCTCAAGAGAGTTGACTATCAGGCAATACTCATGCAGAGACCGACATCTGATAAGTCAATATGATCACCTTAGAACTGCTAAGGTGAAGCTAGGACTATTGGATCCTTAGAATTGCTAAGGCTGAGATGACACTTGAATATATGCTAATATTGCACAGATCAAGAATGACGATCGTGAGACTACATGGTGTTTCTTAAGTAGGTACACGATTATGCATGGACCAAGGAATCAGAGAGAACATGATGGAAAGATATATAAATGACTAGGTGCGAGAGAGCCTAGTTAGGAGATAAGTCCATAGATATGCTTATGGAGAAATTGGAGTTAAGTGGAAGATGACAAAGGAAAATAGAGGAAGGTCTGCATAAGAGAAGATATGTGGTTTTTACATGAGGTGTTCGTCGTCCTCTGTAAGAGATGATGGAAGTGAACTGAATTACAAGGAGGACACAATGTAAAGGGAGGAAAATCATAACACTTTGGGGATGAACTTATCGCACCCCACACCCCTTTGGAAGTACTCTTTTAGAGAACTTTCGTGTTTTACACTGGTCAAGAGAAACTTGGCCACCTTGAAACTGTCCTTCATCAGATAAGGATCCAAAGGGTGGTGGTCTGGTTTTATGAAGGATAGCCGATGGCAAATCTGGTTGGTGAGATCTTCCGGCAAACTATTCATAAAGAGGGTGTCGCAATTCAATTTGGACAGCTTCCTATTTTTTACTAGGACCAAGGTGACCTTTCTGAACTTCCTCTGATATTCACCGAGGTCTTCCTGGTTGCACATGGACAAAGTGCGAAACTCATCTATGAGGTATTGTATGTCAGTGCAGCAATATTGGTTACTATCTTCACAACCTGGATATAACTTTTTGATGGCTATGATGAAAGTATCCCAATTGGGATTCTGAGCAGAGGCTTCATCCAGAAGCTCCCACCCTTCAGCTTCTTCCAGGTCAGCATACTGGATGACAGCCTTAATTTTGGCCTCATCAGTTAATGCAGCAGCAGTCCCAAGGAGGTCAACATCCTCCAGGAAGTGTGGAAGCTGTGCCAGGACTTTTCTGTCAAATTTAGGGGCATTCTGGGTACCACAGAGAGGCATTGTTGGAGTGGCCATGGTGGCGAAGTTAGCAGAGGTATGTGTGGGTAGTGGTGGAATCGATGGTATTGGATTTGGATTGGGTGTCAGCAGTGTCAGTGGTAATGTTGACTGCAATGGTAAGCTGGCAGATAGAGATGTGTGTGACAGATCAAACAAGTAGAATAGGGATGGTTTGGTTGATGACAATGATGGTGATGAAAGTGTGGACCAAGTTGACCATTCTGGTGTAAGCGGACTGAGAGGGGAGGAAAATGGTGACATGGGGAAAGATGGTTCCCAAGCCCAGGCAGGCATAGAGTGTATAAATCCTCTGGGTATGAAGGGTAGCAAAAGATAGTCCTGGTTACTGTCAGGGTCTGGATTGGTTGGTGGCGCAGGGTCGGACTGCCCTAATTCCATCCAATGGGTTGGTTCCAGTAATGAAAGATTTGGGCTATGTTGGCTAAATGGATTAGTACTAAGGTTTGACAGGAGGAAAATAGCCAAGATGTTGGAAAGCTCAGCAGAGCAGTTATGATGGGCATTTTCAGGTGTGACAGATTGAAAAAGTTCTAAGTCATCAGATATTTGCAATTTGTGAAACTGCTTGAGTAGGTTTTTGAGTCCCTGGCACTGGGAGTTTGGCTGAAGTACTCTCCTGACAACCTGTTGAGAATCCCTTGCAGGGGGCTCCAGTTGAAAAGCTGATAGACAGCCTGGAGAACTAGCAGAAAGTAGTCCTGGACTTGTAGTGGGGGATCAGAGAGTATGATAGGTTTGTCCCTAAAGGGATTCTAGCTTGGGTATGAGGTCTGGATATTCCTTTGGTGTACTTATCCCAGAAATGGACCAGTCTAAGGTTGTCTGGACCAGTAATAAGTAGTCCAAGCTAATCTGGTGGTCCGAATTGATGAGAACTACAGCAGAAACATTGAACAGTGGTGGAAAATGTATGGATGGTGTGGAACGGCAGCAGTGAACGATGGAAGATTTAAACAGTAGACAGAAAATATGGGTGAGCCGGGTGCTGACATTACAAAATGCCAGTACAAAACTATATAGTCCAAGGCCGAACTGAGCCACTAACTCCTAGAGGCTAAGATATTAAGGGCTGAAGTCCGGACTTTAGGGTTGGAAGGTAGCTAAAGGACACAATGGCCCCACTAAATGAGTGTATGTAAATGTCGAACTGGACAGAACCTTGGGAAGCTGTCTGGAACTCTAAGTAAAAGGAGACATGCTATGACCAATGAGGGTGTATGTAGTGCAAGGTATGTATTTGTGTGGTAAAAGAATGGATAAGAGATGCAAAGTAAGGGAGATAAGACAGAACCGGATGGACCAGACTTACCACAGACACTGGATTGACCTACCGAAGACATGGACAGACACAGATGGACATGGATGGACACAGATGGATCCAGACAGACACAGATTGGCCTATGCAAAGATGGAAGTGATTTGGGAGGGGGATAGGAGCTCTGCAATGTGGGAAAACACTGTAATGCAACTGTAGAGATTTAATGTTCTCTACAATGCCCAACACTCAACGATCTCCTCAATCCTGTTGGAGAAAAAGAGGTCAGTTATTCTCCATACCATTATCCAGGTGGTGATGATGAAATCATTGCCAAAGTGAAAAAAGGCAAGGACAACAATCTGGAGAGTCAGCCTGAGCCAGGAGGAGATGATGAGGGTGATTCCAAGCCTGAGCCTGAACCAGGACCAACACCACAGCAGGCCCTCACACTCTGCATTCAGCTCAACCGTCTATGCCTACAACATGCTAATGCCAACCATTTTGACCTTTCTGCAATGCAATGTCAGCTTCAATATCTTTGTGCACACCTCCAAAAAGTAGATTTTGAGTCTCACAAGCAGGTTACACTTGATCATTTCTTCACTTGCTTTGATGGTAGATGTTAAAACCAGTTCAACTCTGGAGCTAACTCCAAAACTTCAGAGTTAAGCTGGGGGCCGGGGCTTGGCTTCACTGTATGTGGTGTGCCCTTGCTCAGAATCGTTGCCCCAATTTCGGAGGCCAGAGTTTGGAGGTTCGGAAGTGTCACATTCAATGTTGTAAACAACGATGAGGAAAGCAATGAGGAGCAGAAGAGTCGTCAAGACTCTCAGAGGTTCAGAGGGATTCTTAGAGGAGACCAAAGGGTCAGGAGTTGAGTTTAAATTGATATTCGAACTGAAGAAAGTACAGAGTGATTCTACAAGTTTATATATGGAGTTCAGAGATGTATTAGTAAGTGTTCTTTGTAACGGATTGCTAAGTAGTTCAGAATTGGAACATAAGTAGACTGGAGCAGTACACCAGAAGTATGGAGGCTGGAGTGGTGTACATAGGATCGGAGGGGAAACAAGAGTGAGACTAATATGAATAGGGACAGACTAACAAAATAGAAATGGAGAGTGACATACGAAGGTATTCTGAGGACATCTCCAGAGTCTTGGAGTTGAGCTCTGAGTGAGATAGCACCGGAGTTGTTGAGCATGAGGCTGGAGATGGGTTTGAAGGGTTAGAGTGGACTTGGTAAAAATCTGGTATATAACAGTATCCCCCTCTTAGGCCTGAACCCCTGAAGGCCTTTAGGTGAGGGACAATACAGAGTCAGAGTGGGTTTGGAGTGGAGTCAGAGTGGAGTCTGAAACTTTGTTGATCAAGGTTTTTGGGTGTATAAAACCCATTGTATGTTGCCTGCCTTTCTTTCTCAACATCCATCATGTCCGATAACTCCAACATTGCTGACATGGCCAAGTGGTCCAACGACTGCCTCAAGGAGTGCGATGATGACAATGACGCCATTTGTGAGGTGAAGTTCACTGAGCACAGGTAACATGTGAAAGTGAAGAAAGAAAAGGAGGCTCGGAGGAAGGTGGAGGTGGAGGCGGAGGTATGGAGGAAAGTGGAGGAGGAGAAAATGCACAAGGAGGCCGAGGAGGCAGCAAAGAAAAAGGTACATGGTCAGTGGCTATGGGTAGTCACAAGCTGACTGGAGTAGGTGGAGGAAGTGTGGAAGCAGTAGCATTTGGAGAAGGGGAAGGGAAAGGCACACACAGATGCCAAGCTGGAGTCATGCGCTCAATGCACCGACCAGTGCATCAAGTGCATGTTACAACTCGCAAACGCCCCTAACCTTTTTCCTTCATCACATGTCCTCGTCCCTCGTCAACCCTGCAGAAGAGCACTCCTCTCTTCTTAGCCACTGCAGCAGTACACCTTACCCCTTGCCCTAGCCCTCAGCTACCTCTGAGCACAACCCATTCCCATTAGCCTCTATGCTATCGGTTCCCCTTAGCTAACCCTTAGCTAACCTCAGCCCTGGCTACCTCTGGCACCTCACCTCACGTGTCTCACCACGTCCTCGTGGCATCCTCGTGAACCCCACATGACCCCACATGATCTCTCGTTCCCTCTAGCATCCTCCCTAGGACTCTCCACATGATTCTCATGTGACTGCATATCCCTCGTGACCCTCGCGATCCTATCCACGTGACTCTTACGTCTAACCCGCATCTTGAGTAGACTGGTGTCTTAGTGCATCCCGGTCCTCCCCATTGTCTCGTCCTGGTACCCCCCATGGACCCCCTTATCCTAGCTTACGTGTCTTCCCCACACGTCCTCTTATCCGCTGTCTTGGCACTACTGCGTGCCCCTATCTTGGCCTATGCGTCCACTACACGATCCCTTCTGTCCTCTTGGCCTACCTGGCCATCATATGTCCCTCGTGGTACAACCCCCCATATGTCCTGCATCCCATGCCTTGGCACTATCTTGTGCCTCTATCTTAGCCCACACATCTACTACACATCCCCTTGTGTTCCCTTGGCCTACTCGGCTATTATATGCTCCTTGCAATACGCCTGCTTATCAACATATCATATCCCTTCTATAGATACACCTCTCCGCTCCTCATGGACTCCTTATCATAGTAGCCATGACTCACACCATACCCTGATGGTCCGTGCATAGTCTACATTAGTATATAAGCATAGTATGCCTATCTTGTATCCCTAACTTGACCATTAACTTCGATACCATAACCACCTCCCATCTGGTCATCCTTTGCCCTCGCCCTTCAGGGCCACCTTGAGGTCTGACCTCTCCGCCACTTGTCTTCAAAAGCTGTGAGTGTCCTTATGGTAGTAGAACTTGCTGGGACAGTTCCTTCACATTCCCCCAGCACACTCAGCCCAGACAACCTTTGTTCCTCCTCGCCCCCAGTGGTTCAGTTGTAACAGTGCATGCTTGGCCCTGGCAAGTCCACATCTTGTGTGGACTGTTGTGAGATCAGGGTCAAGTGCATGCATCCAGGAGCGGAGGAAAAACCAGAGAGGCACAAGAAATGCCAGGTGGAGGAAACAGTGTGACAGGAGAGGGCCAAAAAGGCGAGGGTCAAGAAGTCCAAAGAAGGTCCAAGTGGGACATCAGAGTTGGCAGAGGGCAAAGGGGCCTTGGTGGAGGCTCTTCAGGGGATCATGGGGGTCCTCAAGCAACTTCATCAAGTGGCACTGGTGAACGGGCACAAAATGGATTGCCAAAATCAGCTGCTGACACAGTTGGTCGAGTTGAAGGCCAAGGAGCTCTATGATGAAGTAGAGTCAGAGGAATTGGAGGAAGGGTTGGAGGTGGGTTCGGAGGAAATGGAGGAGCTGAGGGAGGATTTGAACAAGGAGGAGGCAGAGCTAATTGGAAGAAACAGCTCTGGGGGATCAGAGAAAGCATAGATAAAGAATGTAATGTCTGTTTTCTAAGAAATGTAGGGTGCTTCCCTTGTCATTGTTCGGAGTGTGGTCCGGGCCTGTCTGGATACCAGAGATGGAAATCTTGGGTGAGTTCAAAGGCATGACCAAGTTCAGTGGCCAGTAGCCAGGAGATTTCATTGTTGGTTCCTTCATATCCAGACCAGCATACTAGATAGAGGAGCTTACAGTTTCTTCAGTGACAATCTATTTTGGAGTCTAAGATCTCAGAGATCTCAAACTCCGGTTCTCCATTTACTTCAACCAGAGATGGTGGAGGTTGGTTACAGTTGGGAATGGTGTTTGGTATTGAGGGTTCTAGTTGGGATACATGGAAAATGGGGTATACAGACTTCATGGAGTCAGGGAGTTGGAGGGTGAAAGAATGGGTTCCTGCTTGAGCAACGATGGTATAAGGTCTGAGGTTCTTTTCAGAGAGTTTCTTTGAGGGCCTTGTGGACCAAAAGTACTTGGCTTTGATGAGTACCTGATTGCCGACTTTGAAGTCCAGCATGGGCATCCATTTAGCATCTGCAGGTCCTTGGTATTGTTCTTGGGTGTGGGCCATTTCTTCTCGGAGGAACTGATGGAGGGAGTCTAGGTTGACGGAGTACTCACAAACTCGAGTGGAGGTAAGGTCTCTTTCGGGGTGTATGGTGATGTTTGGGTGATAGCCTTTATTGGCGAAGAATGATGATACCCCTGTTATAGCACTCGGAGCATTGTTGTAGGTGAACTCTGCAAGGGGCAGGAGTTCAGACCAGTTGTCTTGTTGGTAGTTACAATATACTTGGAGATACTGCTCAAGGGTTTGGTTCATGCGTTCTGTCTGACTGTCTCCTTCCAGATGATAACTGGAGGTGAAATGGAGGCAGATATCTAGGGCTTTTCCAAGGAACCTAAAGAAGTGAGACACGAACTCAGTGTTACGATACGAGACGTGGTCTCCTATCTCTTTTCTTTTTCCTTTTTACTTAGCTATGTCCTGTTTCATCCTCATAGCCTTCGGACCTTAGGAACGCCGTTGCCGCCTCGCGTTCCACTTCCCCAGTTCCTTCCGCTTCTCCGTCATTCCATGACCTTCCTCGGAACCGCTGTATTATTAGATATGACTCGTCGTGACTCAGCTCTTATCTCGCTGACTCACTCCTTATCTCTGACGCTGAT